>JAVYIG010008558.1:0-88052 GCA_035222895.1 Strongylocentrotus droebachiensis
TTTCACTTTCAGATCAATTTTGCGCCCCTTTATAAAAAAAATATTTTGCACCCCACCCTCCTTCTTCCAAATCAATTTTATGCCCTTCCTCAGTTTAAGATCAATTTTGCGCCCCTTTATGAATTTTTTTTTTTTTTTTGCACCCCATCCCCTCAGTTTGAGATAAATTTTTGCACCCCTTTATGAATTTTTTAAAATTTTGCACCCCACCCACTCAGTTTCAAATCAATTTTGGGCCCCCTCAGATTAAGATCAATTTTGCGCCCCTAACTTTCCGATCTATATTGCGCCCCCTCAGATTAAGATCAATTTTGCGCCCCTTTATGATTTTTTTAAAATTTTGCACCCCACCTACTCAGTTCCAAATCAATTTTGGGCCCCCTCAGTTTAAGATCAATTTTGCGCCCCGTTAGTTTAAGCTTAGTTTCACTTCCCCTCAAACAAAATTTTTGCCACCCAAACAAAGATCAATTTTGGGCCCCTCAGTTTAAGATCAATTTTGCGCCCCTAATTTAAAGCTTAGTTTAACGTCACCTCAGTCTGAGTTCAATTTTGCGCCCCTCAATAAAAAAAATTATAATTTGCACCCTCCTCAGTTTAACATCCAAGTTACAGATCTATTTTGCATCCCCTAAGATTAAAATCAAATTTACGCCCCCTCAAAAAGAAAAAAAAAATTGGCACCCAAACCCCTCATTTTCAAATCAATTTTATACCCCCCCCCCTCAGTTTAAGATCAATTTGCGCCCCTATATAGAATAATTTTTTTTCACCCCGTCCCTTCAGTTTAAGATCAATTTTGCGCCCCTTTATATATATATATATATATATATAAGATTTAAAAAAAAAATCTATTTTGCATCCACCCCCTCAGTTCCAAATTAATTTTGTGTCCCCTTCAGTTTAACATCAATTTTCCGCCCCTTAAGATTCAGATCAATTTTGGGCCCCCTCAGATTAAGATCAATTTTGCGCCCCGTCAGTTTAAGCTTAGATTCACGTCCCCTTAATTAAAAAAAAAAAAACTATTTTGCACCCTCATCAGTTCCAAATCAATTTCTTGCCCCCCCCCCCCCAGTATAATATTTTACTTTCAGATCTTTTTTGCGAATTTCACGTCCCTCAATTTGAGATAAATTTTGCGCCCCTCAATAAAAAATATATTTCGAACCCCCTCAGTTCCAATCAATTTTGTGCCCCTTAGTTAAATATCAATTTTGCAGCCCTAAGTTTCAGATCAACTTGCCCCCCCCCCCCCTACTAAAGTTTCATATCTTTTTGGCGCCATTCAGTATTTAAAAAAAATTGCATTTCCTAGTTTCAAGTCAGTTAAACATCACGTCCCCTTAATTTGACATAAATTTGCGCCTCTCAATAAAAAAAAAGTATTTTGCGCCTCAGTTCCAAATCAATTTCGCGCCAAAATAAAAGACCAATTTTGAGACGCAAACAAAAGAGTAATTTTGCGCCCCTTCAGTTTAAGATCAATTTTGCGCCCCTCAATTTTGTGGGCTTAATTTCCGAAAACAAAATTGACTGGCGCAAATATTCTTTGAGATTGAACATGTCGAAGAGCGCCACCTAAACGGAGAACCAACCAACCAAACGACCTAAGTTTCCTATCAATTTTGCTCCCTGTCATTTATTAAGTTTGGTTGTTCACGTCCCCTCAGTTTGAGATCAATTTTGCGCCCCTCAATAAAATAAAAACAATTTGCACCCTCCTCAGTTCCAAATCTATTTGGTGCCCCCCCCCCCCTCAGTTGAACATATCTAGGTTTGAGATCTAATTTGTGTCCCTCAATTAAAAAAAAATAAATTTGCACCTCCACCCCCTCTGTTTCAAATGCCCCCTCAGTTTAAGATCAATTTTGCGCCCCTTTATAAAAAATTGTTTTTTTCACCCCATCCCCTCCGTTTGAGATCAATTTTACGCCCTTTTATGAAAAAAAAATCTATTTTGCATCCACCCCCTCAGTACCAAATCAATTTTGTGCCCCCCTCAGTTTAACATCAATTTTGCGCCCCATAAGATTCAGATAAATTTTGGGCCCCCCTAAATTTCCGATCAATTGTGCGCCCCATCAGTTTAAGGTGAATTTCACGTCCCCTCAATTTGAAATAAATTTGCGCCCCTCAATAAAAATTATATTTCGAACCCCCCTCAGTTCCAGTCGATTTTGTGCCCCTTAGTTAAACATCAATTTTGCAGCCCTAAGTTTCAGATCAATTTGCCCCCCCCCCCCCATACTTAAGTTTCAGATCTTTTTTTGCGCCAGTCAGTAAAAAAAATATCTTGCATTTCCGAATTCCAGATCAATTTTGCGCCCTCAAAAGGTCAATCTGATGCCCAATTTTGTGCCCCTTCTGTTTAAGATCAATTTTGCGCCTCTCAATAACAAAAAAAAGGATTTTGCGCCCTCCGTTCCAAATCAATTTCGCGCCCAAATAAAAGATCAATTTTGAGACCCAAACAAAAGATTAATTTTGCGCCCCGTCAGTTTAAGCTTAGTTTCACGTCCCCTCAAGTGAGATCACTTTCGCGCCCCTCTATAAAAAAATTATTTGTCACCCCACCCCCGCCCCTCTGTTCCAAATCAATTTTGCGCCCCTTCAGTTTAACATCAATTTTACGCCCCTCAGTTTTGTGGGCTTAATTTCCGAAGCCCACGCCAAAGCTATTGATAATTTGAAATTGACTGGCGCAAATAATCTTTCAGATTGAAGAGCGCCACCTAAACGGGTAACCAACCAACCAACCATGCAAGCAACCAACCTAAGTTTCCAATCAATTTTGCGCCCGGTCAGTTTAAGCTTGGTTTCACGTTTCTCTCAGTTTTGAGATCAATTTTGCGCCCATCAATAAAAAACAACAACAAATAAACAAAACAATTTACACTGTCCTCAGTTCCAAATAAATTTGGTGCCCCCCTCCAATCAGTTGAACATCTAAGTTTCAAATCTACTTTGCGCCCTCTAAGTTTAAGATCAAATTTGCGCCCCTTTATAAACAATTTTTTGCACCCCACCCAGTATGTTCTAAATCAATTTTGTGCCCCTCAGTTTAACAACAATTTTGCAGCCCTTAAGTTTCAGATCAATTTTGCGCACCCTAAGTTTCAGATCTATAATGCGCCCCATAATTTTAAGATCCAATTTGCGCCCCTCAAATAATCTTTTTTTGTTTGCGCCTCTCTCAGTTCGAGATCAATTTTGAATCCCCAATGAAAGATATAAATTTCGCCCCCTAAGTTTAAGATCAATTTGGCGATCTTCTGTTTAAGATTAATTTTGCGCCTTTCAATAAAAGTAGTATTTTGCGCCCTCAATTCCAAATCAATTTCGCGGATAAAATAAAAGTTCAAAATTAGGCCCCCCCCCCCCGAGTTCGAAATCGATTTGGTGCCTCCTTAATTAAACATCAATTTTGCAGCCCCTAGGTTTCAGATCAATCAAGGGGCGCAAATTTGATCTGAAAATTATGGGGCGCATAACAGATCTGAAACTTAGGGGGCACAATATTTATCTGAAACTTGGTGGCTGCAATATTAATCTGAAACTAAGGGGCTGCAAAATTGATATTAAACTGAGGGGCCGGGGCACAAAAGTAATTTAGAACTGAAGGGATGGGTGCACACACAAAAAAAGGGGCGCAAGATTGATCTTTTATTAAGAGCGAGAAACCTTGACAGACCGTTAGGCTCTTGTCATAAGACTTTGATTGATGAAATGTAATATTTCAACATTCGAATTCTACTTGTCCTTGGATATTGGTTCATGGCACACCTTTTGACGGCCTGGGCCGGGGCAGGCTGCCTGTTTCTGGGCTGCCCTCATCCTCCTTGACCTTTAGGGACCAGTGGTTGCCCGGCCCAGGCCGTCAGGCTCTGGTCATGAGACTTTGATTGATGAAAAAAATATTCAAAAAAAAATTGAATATTACTTGTCCTTGGATAATGGTTCATGGCGCACCTTTTAACGGCCTGGGCCGGGGCAAGCTGACTGTTTCTGGGTTGCCCACATCCTACTTGACCTTGATGGACCAGTAGCTGCCCGGCCCAGGCCGTCAGGCTCTTGTCATGAGACTTTAATTGATGAAATAAAATATTCCAAAAATTGAATATTACTTGTCTTTGGATATTGGTTCATGGCGCACCTTTTGACGGCCTGGGCCGGGGCAAGCTGACTGTTTCTGGGTTGCCCCTAGCCTCCATGACCTTGATGGACCAGTGGCTGCCCGGCCCAGGCCGTAAGGCTCTTGTCATGAGACTTTGATTGATGAAAAAAAATATTCCAAACAAATTGAATATTAACTGTCCTTGGATATTGGTTCATGGCGCACCTTTTGACGGCCTGGGCCGGGGCAAGCTGACTGTTTCTGGGTTGCCCACATCCTCCTTGACCTTGAGGGACCAGTGGCTGCCCGGCCCAGGCCGTCAGGCTCTTGTCATGAGACTTTGATTGATGAAATAAAATATTCCAAAAAATGAATATTACTTGTCCTTGGATATTGGTTCATGGTGCACCTTTTGACGGCCTGGGCCGGGGCAAGCTGACTGTTTCTGGGTTGCCCACATCCTCCTTGACCTTGAGGGACCAGTGGCTGCCCGGCCCAGGCCGTCAGGCTCTGGTCATGAGACTTTGATTGATGAATAAAATATTACAAAAATTGAATATTACTTGTCCTTGGATATTGGTTCATGGCGCACCTTTTGACGGCCTGGGCCGGGGCAAGCTGACTGTTTCTGGGTTGCCCACATCCTCCTTGACCTTGAGGGACCAGTGGCTGCCCGGCCCAGGCCGTCAGGCTCTTGTCATGAGACTTTGATTGATGAAATAAAATATTCCAAAAAAATTGAATATTAACTGTCCTTGGATATTGGTTCATGGCGCACCTTTTGACGGCCTGGGCCGGGGCAAGCTGACTGTTTCTGGGTTGTCCACATCCTCTTTGACCCTGAGGGACCAGTGGCTGCCCGGCCCAGGCCGTCAGGCTCTTGTCATGAGACTTTGATTGATGAAATAAAATATTTCAAAAAAAATGAATATTAACTGTCCTTGGATATTGGTTCATGGCGCACCTTTTGACGGCCTGGGCCGGGGCAAGCTGACTGTTTCTGGGTTGCCCACATCGTCCTTGACCTTGAGGGACCAGTGGCTGCCCGGCCCAGGCCGTCAGGCTCTGGTCATGAGACTTTGATTGATGAAATAAAATATTCCAAAAAATGAATATTACTTGTCCTTGGAAATTGGTTCATGGTGCACCTTTTGACGGCCTGGGCCGGGGCAAGCTGACTGTTTCTGGTTGTCCACATCCTCCTTGACCCTGAGGGACCAGTGGCTGCCCGGCCCAGGCCGTCAGGCTCTTGTCATGAGACTTTGATTGATGAAATAAAATATTCCAAAAAAATTGAATATTAACTGTCCTTGGATATTGGTTCATGGCGCACCTTTTGACGGCCTGGGCCGGGGCAAGCTGACTGTTTCTGGGTTGCCCACATCCTCCTTGACCTTGAGGGACCAGTGGCTGCCCGGCCCAGGCCGTCAGGCTCTGGTCATGAGACTTTGATTGATGAATAAAATATTCCAAAAATTTAATATTACTTGTCCTTGGATATTGGTTCATGGCGCACCTTTTGACGGCCTGGGCCGGGGCAAGCTGACTGTTTCTGGGTTGCCCACATCCTCCTTGACCTTGAGGGACCAGTGGCTGCCCGGCCCAGGCCGTCAGGCTCTTGTCATGAGACTTTGATTGATGAATAAAATATTCCAAAAATTGAATATTACTTGTCCTTGGTTATTGGTTCATGGCGCACCTTTTGACGGCCTGGGCCGGGGCAAGCTGACTGTTTCTGGGTTGCCCACATCCTCCTTGACCTTGAGGGACCAGTGGCTGCCCGGCCCAGGCCGTCAGGCTCTTGTCATGAGACTTTGATTGATGAAATAAAATATTCCAAACAAATTGAATATTAACTGTCCTTGGATATTGGTTCATGGTGCACCTTTTGACGGCCTGGGCCGGGGCAAGCTGACTATTTCTGGGTTGTCCACATCCTCCTTGACCCTGAGGGACCAGTGGCTGCCCGGCCCAGGCCGTCAGGCTCTTGTCATGAGACTTTGATTGATGAAATAAAATATTCCAAACAAATTGAATATTAACTGTCCTTGGATATTGGTTCATGGTGCACCTTTTGACGGCCTGGGCCGGGGCAAGCTGACTGTTTCTGGGTTGTCCACATCCTCCTTGACCCTGAGGGACCAGTGGCTGCCCGGCCCAGGCCGTCAGGCTCTTGTCATGAGACTTTGATTGATGAAATAAAATATTCCAAAAAAATTGAATATTAACTGTCCTTGGATATTGGTTCATGGCGCACCTTTTGACGGCCTGGGCCGGGGCAAGCTGACTGTTTCTGGGTTGCCCACATCCTCCTTGACCTTGAGGGACCAGTGGCTGCCCGGCCCAGGCCGTCAGGCTCTGGTCATGAGACTTTGATTGATGAATAAAATATTCCAAAAATTGAATATTACTTGTCCTTGGTTATTGGTTCATGGCGCACCTTTTGACGGCCTGGGCCGGGGCAAGCTGACTGTTTCTGGGTTGTCCACATCCTCCTTGACCCTGAGGGACCAGTGGCTGCCCGGCCCAGGCCGTCAGGTTCTTGTCATGAGACTTTGATTGATGAAATAAAATATTCCAAAAAAATTGAATATTAACTGTCCTTGGATATTGGTTCATGGCGCACCTTTTGACGGCATGGGCCGGGGCAAGCTGACTGTTTCTGGGTTGCCCACATCCTCCTTGACCTTGAGGGACCAGTGGCTGCCCGGCCCAGGCCGTCAGGCTCTGGTCATGAGACTTTGATTGATGAATAAAATATTCCAAAAATTGAATATTACTTGTCCTTGGTTATTGGTTCATGGCGCACCTTTTGACGGCCTGGGCCGGGGCAAGCTGACTGTTTCTGGGTTGCCCACATCCTCCTTGACCTTGAGGGACCAGTGGCTGCCCGGCCCAGGCCGTCAGGCTCTTGTCATGAGACTTTGATTGATGAAATAAAATATTCCAAAAAAATTGAATATTAACTGTCCTTGGATATTGGTTCATGGTGCACCTTTTGACGGCCTGGGCCGGGGCAAGCTGACTGTTTCTGGGTTGTCCACATCCTCCTTGACCTTGAGGGACCAGTGGCTGCCCGGCCCAGGCCGTCAGGCTCTTGTCATGAGACTTTGATTGATGAAATAAAATATTCCAAAAAAATTGAATATTAACTGTCCTTGGATATTGGTTCATGGCGCACCTTTTGACGGCCTGGGCCGGGGCAAGCTGACTGTTTCTGGGTTGCCCACATCCTCCTTGACCTTGAGGGACCAGTGGCTGCCCGGCCCAGGCCGTCAGGCTCTTTTCATGAGACTTTGATTGATGAAATAAAATATTCCAAAAAATGAATATTACTTGTCCTTGGATATTGGTTCATGGCGCACCTTTTGACGGCCTGGGCCGGGGCAAGCTGACTGTTTCTGGGTTGCCCACATCCTCCTTGACCTTGAGGGACCAGTGGCTGCCCGGCCCAGGCCGTCAGGCTCTTGTCATGAGACTTTGATTGATGAAATAAAATATTCCAAAAAATGAATATTACTTGTCCTTGGATATTGGTTCATGGTGCACCTTTTGACGGCCTGGGCCGGGGCAAGCTGACTGTTTCTGGGTTGTCCACATCCTCCTTGACCCTGAGGGACCAGTGGCTGCCCGGCCCAGGCCGTCAGGCTCTTGTCATGAGACTTTGATTGATGAAATAAAATATTCCAAAAAAATTGAATATTAACTGTCCTTGGATATTGGTTCATGGCGCACCTTTTGACGGCCTGGGCCGGGGCAAGCTGACTGTTTCTGGGTTGCCCACATCCTCCTTGACCTTGAGGGACCAGTGGCTGCCCGGCCCAGGCCGTCAGGCTCTGGTCATGAGACTTTGATTGATGAATAAAATATTCCAAAAATTTAATATTACTTGTCCTTGGATATTGGTTCATGGCGCACCTTTTGACGGCCTGGGCCGGGGCAAGCTGACTGTTTCTGGGTTGCCCACATCCTCCTTGACCTTGAGGGACCAGTGGCTGCCCGGCCCAGGCCGTCAGGCTCTTGTCATGAGACTTTGATTGATGAAATAAAATATTCCAAAAAATGAATATTACTTGTCCTTGGATATTGGTTCATGGTGCACCTTTTGACGGCCTGGGCCGGGGCAAGCTGACTGTTTCTGGGTTGCCCACATCCTCCTTGACCTTGAGGGACCAGTGGCTGCCCGGCCCAGGCCGTCAGGCTCTGGTCATGAGACTTTGATTGATGAATAAAATATTCCAAAAATTGAATATTACTTGTCCTTGGATATTGGTTCATGGTGCACCTTTTGACGGCCTGGGCCGGGGCAAGCTGACTGTTTCTGGGTTGTCCACATCCTCCTTGACCCTGAGGGACCAGTGGCTGCCCGGCCCAGGCCGTCAGGCTCTTGTCATGAGACTTTGATTGATGAAATAAAATATTCCAAAAAAATTGAATATTAACTGTCCTTGGATATTGGTTCATGGCGCACCTTTTGACGGCCTGGGCCGGGGCAAGCTGACTGTTTCTAGGTTGCCCACATCCTCCTTGACCTTGAGGGACCAGTGGCTGCCCGGCCCAGGCCGTCAGGCTCTGGTCATGAGACTTTGATTGATGAATAAAATATTCCAAAAATTGAATATTACTTGTCCTTGGATATTGGTTCATGGCGCACCTTTTGACGGCCTGGGCCGGGGCAAGCTGACTGTTTCTGGGTTGCCCACATCCTCCTTGACCTTGAGGGACCAGTGGCTGCCCGGCCCAGGCCGTCAGGCTCTTGTCATGAGACTTTGATTGATGAAATAAAATATATCCAAAAATTGAATATTACTTGTCCTTGGATATTGGTTCATGGTGCACCTTTTGACGGCCTGGGCCGGGGCAAGCTGAATGTTTCTGGGTTGTCCACATCCTCCTTGACCCTGAGGGACCAGTGGCTGCCCGGCCCAGGCCGTCAGGCTCTTGTCATGAGACTTTGATTGATGAAATAAAATATTCCAAAAATTGAATATTACTTGTCCTTGGATATTGGTTCATGGCGCACCTTTTGACGGCCTGGGCCGGGGCAAGCTGACTGTTTCTGGGTTGCCCACATCCTCCTTGACCCTGAGGGACCAGTGGCTGCCCGGCCCAGGCCGTCAGGCTCTGGTCATGAGACTTTGATTGATGAAATAAAATATTCCAAAAATTGAATATTACTTGTCCTTGGATATTGGTTCATGGTGCACCTTTTGACGGCCTGGGCCGGGGCAAGCTGAATGTTTCTGGGTTGTCCACATCCTCCTTGACCCTGAGGGACCAGTGGCTGCCCGGCCCAGGCCGTCAGGCTCTTGTCATGAGACTTTGATTGATGAAATAAAATATATCCAAAAATTGAATATTACTTGTCCTTGGATATTGGTTCATGGTGCACCTTTTGACGGCCTGGGCCGGGGCAAGCTGAATGTTTCTGGGTTGTCCACATCCTCCTTGACCTTGAGGGACCAGTGGCTGCCCGGCCCAGGCCGTCAGGCTCTTGTCATGAGACTTTGATTGATGAAATAAAATATATCCAAAAATTGAATATTACTTGTCCTTGGATATTGGTTCATGGCGCACCTTTTGACGGCCTGGGCCGGGGCAAGCTGAATGTTTCTGGGTTGTCCACATCCTCCTTGACCCTGAGGGACCAGTGGCTGCCCGGCCCAGGCCGTCAGGCTCTTGTCATGAGACTTTGATTGATGAAATAAAATATTCCAAAAAAATTGAATATTAACTGTCCTTGGATATTGGTTCATGGCGCACCTTTTGACGGCCTGGGCCGGGGCAAGCTGACTGTTTCTGGGTTGCCCACATCCTCCTTGACCCTGAGGGACCAGTGGCTGCCCGGCCCAGGCCGTCAGGCTCTTGTCATGAGACTTTGATTGATGAAATAAAATATATCCAAAAATTGAATATTACTTGTCCTTGGATATTGGTTCATGGCGCACCTTTTGACGGCCTGGGCCGGGGCAAGCTGAATGTTTCTGGGTTGTCCACATCCTCCTTGACCCTGAGGGACCAGTGGCTGCCCGGCCCAGGCCGTCAGGCTCTTGTCATGAGACTTTGATTGATGAAATAAAATATTCCAAAAAAATTGAATATTAACTGTCCTTGGATATTGGTTCATGGCGCACCTTTTGACGGCCTGGGCCGGGGCAAGCTGACTGTTTCTGGGTTGCCCACATCCTCCTTGACCTTGAGGGACCAGTGGCTGCCCGGCCCAGGCCGTCAGGCTCTGGTCATGAGACTTTGATTGATGGATAAAATATTCCAAAAATTGAATATTACTTGTCCTTGGATATTGGTTCATGGCGCACCTTTTGACGGCCTGGGCCGGGGCAAGCTGACTGTTTCTGGGTTGCCCACATCCTCCTTGACCCTGAGGGACCAGTGGCTGCCCGGCCCAGGCCGTCAGGCTCTTGTCATGAGACTTTGATTGATGAAATAAAATATATCCAAAAATTGAATATTACTTGTCCTTGGATATTGGTTCATGGTGCACCTTTTGACGGCCTGGGCCGGGGCAAGCTGAATGTTTCTGGGTTGTCCACATCCTCCTTGACCCTGAGGGACCAGTGGCTGCCCGGCCCAGGCCGTCAGGCTCTTGTCATGAGACTTTGATTGATGGATAAAATATTCCAAAAATTGAATATTACTTGTCCTTGGATATTGGTTCATGGCGCACCTTTTGACGGCCTGGGCCGGGGCAAGCTGACTGTTTCTGGGTTGCCCACATCCTCCTTGACCCTGAGGGACCAGTGGCTGCCCGGCCCAGGCCGTCAGGCTCTGGTCATGAGACTTTGATTGATGAAATAAAATATATCCAAAAATTGAATATTACTTGTCCTTGGATATTGGTTCATGGTGCACCTTTTGACGGCCTGGGCCGGGGCAAGCTGAATGTTTCTGGGTTGTCCACATCCTCCTTGACCCTGAGGGACCAGTGGCTGCCCGGCCCAGGCCGTCAGGCTCTTGTCATGAGACTTTGATTGATGAAATAAAATATTCCAAAAAAATTGAATATTAACTGTCCTTGGATATTGGTTCATGGCGCACCTTTTGACGGCCTGGGCCGGGGCAAGCTGACTGTTTCTGGGTTGCCCACATCCTCCTTGACCTTGAGGGACCAGTGGCTGCCCGGCCCAGGCCGTCAGGCTCTGGTCATGAGACTTTGATTGATGAATAAAATATTCCAAAAATTGAATATTACTTGTCCTTGGATATTGGTTCATGGCGCACCTTTTGACGGCCTGGGCCGGGGCAAGCCGACTGTTTCTGGGTTGCCCACATCCTCCTTGACCCTGAGGGACCAGTGGCTGCCCGGCCCAGGCCGTCAGGCTCTTGTCATGAGACTTTGATTGATGAAATAAAATATTCCAAAATTGAATATTACTTGTCCTTGGATATTGGTTCATGGTGCACCTTTTGACGGCCTGGGCCGGGGCCAAGCTGACTGTTTCTGGGTTGCCCACAACCTCCTTGACCTTGAGGGACCAGTGGCTGCCCGGCCCAGGCCGTCAGGCTCTTGTCATGAGACTTTGATTGATGAAATAAAATATTCCAAAAAAATTGAATATTACTTGTCCTTGGATATTGGTTCATGGCGCACCTTTTGACGGCCTGGGCCGGGGCAAGCTGACTGTTTCTGGGTTGCCCACATCCTCCTTGACCTTGAGGGACCAGTGGTTGCCCGGCCCAGGCCGTCAGGCTCTTGCCATGAGTCTTTGATTGATGAAATATACCAACAATTGAATATACTTGTCCTTGGACTCTGGTTCATATGGCGCACCATTTGACGGCCAGCTGACTGATTCTGGGTTGCCCTCATCCCTCTTGACCTTATAGTAGGCCAATAACTCCTGTAATAAACGGCATTCTTATTTTGAATATCGAATAAATAACTAAATTCATGTTTTGAATATCCAATAAGGAAAAAGTAACTAACTTCACAATGAATGTCGAATATCGAATAAGTAACTAACTTCACATTGAATATCCAATATCGAATAAGTAACTAACTTCACATTTTGAATATCCAATAAGGAAAAAGTAACTAACTCACGCCGGTGTCAGAATCAAATCTGTTAATTCTACACGGAAAGCGTGCGTCGGTTAGTCTCGACTTCAGACTTTACTGTTTTCAACATATCTTTCTAATTCTTGTCTAGATCGAATATTCGCCCACTTCAGAGGCCTATACAGGCGCGTACGCAGGGGGGGGGGGGGGGGGGGGGTTTGGGGGGTTAAACCCCCCCCCCCTCCCTTTGGTATTTTTATGTGTGTAAACCAGCCCCAAAACCCCCCTAAAACCCCTCACTTTGGATTTTTTTTTTTTTTTTTTTTTATAATTAAAAAAAAAAAAAAAAAAAAAATACTCCCATAGTTGACCTAAAAAACGTTACCTTACCCCCCCCCCCCCCAACGGAGCAAAATAGTGTCCTCTTACCCCCCCCCCCCCCCGCTTATTCAGCGGTCGGCTGAGTCGTTGCGATTTTTTTCGGGACCAAAAAAAAAAAAAAAAAGTGTCCTGTTACCCCCCCCCCCCCCCCCCCCCCCCCCCCCGCTTATTCAGCGGTTGGCTGAGTCGTTGCGAAATTTTCAGCCCGATTTATAAATGTTAAACCCCCCCCCCCCCCCCCCCCTTGAAAAAATCCTGCGTACGCGCCTGGGCCTATACATTAATAAATCATTCTAGAAAAATGCGTGAGCGAGTACTCTATAGCTTCAGTAAAATGGCCTATCATTGGTTTAAAAAAAAGATGAGCAATTTGAAGTTTGTATACATTTTTTTTTTGGGGGGGAGGGGGAGGGCAAATATGTGCTATGGTCATTCTTCCTTCAGAAGGGCCATAGTGTGGCTAGTTATGAGCGTCGAATCCTTTAACTATCTTCTTCTTCTTTTTTATTGCTATAGCTCGATCGACGAAAAAAATACTTAGTTGAGAAATTGACCTATATATTACCATCACAGTCTTTCACAAAGTAGTGTTTAATATAACAAAAGGTCCGATATTGCCTTGTACAGACCTTGAGAATGATGAAATGGTCATAATGATTACAACCTCATTATTCAACTCAAATATGTACATAAAATAAAACGCAGTACGTGGCACACTAAAGTTAACAAAGGAAATTTACCTCAAGTGGTGGCAACCATGCCAACCATATCAAACCCTAATTATTTTCAAGGATGTTTAAAGTGCAATCCAACCCTTGTAGGCCTAATTAGTTCGTTTATATGGAAGCAGAAAGATAAGATAAACAGAATGGTGAAAGTGAATAAATCAATAATAAGAGAATTATAAGCGTTATAACTTATAAATATTAGATCACGAAATAAGTGTGAATCTCGAGCTGGCAATTTGGTCCGTGGACTGTGACGCAAAATAAACACGGACCTCTCTCCTGTTTGTCGTCTACACAAATATCATTAATTTTCTGTTTTTCTCTTACGTGACTTTTCCCTTGGGCCCTTTACAAAATAGATTATTAATATCATATTATTTTAGCTTCTCTAAAGTGAAAAGACACTCCTGAGAGTCTTACCATTTTGAAAAATTGAAATATTATTCATTTGCGTCTTTGCATATGAACAAAATAATGGGAAAGTTGTCCGCTATAGAGACAACTCGGCCAATTAATTTGAAGCATGATAGGCTATATCAATAGGTTATTTTAATATAATTATGTTAATTAGTCTTTATTTTGACCATGAACTGCATTTAGTTTAGTTTATGAGTTTAGAGAAAGCAGATATTAGAACATAAAAGTGTCAATCAAGGACTAGGTGGATCCTAAAAAATGTATACCTTAAAAATATGACACCGGACACCTAAATCCGGACACAACAGGGTCTATAAGGACAAAATGATAACTATTATTTAGTATAAACATTTTTAATCCCCTTAATTTGGGAACATCTCTCCAAATGGGTATTGGGGGGGGGGGGGAAGTCGACCGAGGGAATCATGTGGTTTTCCTGAGGTATATAGTTGTCCGGGGGTATCCTTGAGAGTAGCTGTTTATTTATTCATTTATTTGCTTCTGATATTTAGACAGGATGACTCATTATCACCAATAATGGTGGTCTTCCATGAGGCCCTTTTACTGACGTAATGAGTTACATTATAGTTTAACAAAAAATATATATGATAATAATATTAATAACAAAATCTTGAACATAAATTTATAACAGCAATAAACAATAAGTAAGAACATGTATATACATACAGTGCGTCCCAGAAAAAACGAAACCGAGAAGTATCGATGTTCTATCATAACTTAATCACAACTATAATTAATGAATGATACATATTTGGAAAGCTTAGAGTCTCCTCTTTCATGTGATGCTACTCAGATCATGCATATTACACACATGAGTGATTAAAAGCAATTTGAAGGAAGGAAACCAAAAAGACATTTGGCGGGCGGTATCTGAATTTCGAAGAAAAATTCACATTTCTAGAAAGTTGAGTTTCTGCCCTTTCATATGACACCTCAATCAGGAAAAATGAGCGAGGAATGACAAAGTTCTGTTTGTTTAAAGTAGTGCTTGCATTTCCATAATTTTATTAAACGAATTCGTTTTCACTGGCTGCCTGCCGTATCAATAAACAAAATTAACAAAAGACTTAACTCCGTTTCGTTGACAATCAGCCGTAGACGAGAGTCATCATGCATGGCTGATTGTCAACGAAACGGAGTTAAGTCTTTTGTCAGATCTGCTTTTTGCTACGGCAGGCACCCAGTGAAAACGAATTCGTTTGTTAAAATTATGAAAATGTAAGGGCTACTTTAAACAAACAGAACTTTGTTATTCCTGGCTCATTTTTCTTGATTGAGGTATCATATGAAAGAGCAGAAAATGAACTTTCTAGAAATATGAATTTTTCTTTGAAATTCAGATACCGCCCGCCAAATTACTTTTTGGTTTCCTTCCTTCAAATTGCTTTTAATCACTCATGCGTAAAATATGCATCACGTGAGTAGCATCAACTAAAAGAGGAGACTCTAAGATTTCCAAATATGTATCATTCATTAATTATGGTTGTGATTAAGTTATGATAAAACATCGATACTTCTCGGTTTCGTTTTTTCTGGGACGCACTGTATATACAAAGTATTTGGTATCCTCATAATAAAAGAATGGTTTGTTTTATTTTGTTTTGCTTTTCTTTTCGTTCAAGAAATCGTTGTTGCATAATTATAATATTTTAATTTAACATTATAGCATAGGCAGTAATTGGTTTTTAAATCCGATGAAAAGTAACTATATTAGCTGAGCTGAGTACATGGACGTGGAAGCCAAGGCAAGGGTGCCTTGAGGTCGGCTGCCTGGCGACTTTTGGATTGAAATGTGTACCCCCACCCTCCCCCCCCCCCCCCCCAAAAAAAAAAGAGTTGAGAGAGAGAGAGATAGAGAGAGAGAGAGAGAGAGAGAGAGAGAGAGAGAGAAAAGAATTTTAAAAGGTGATGACCAACATCCCTGTGAAAAATTCACTCCCATTATGTACAGAGGTTAGTATACAGTCCGGGGATATAGTTGCCCGGTTACATATCCTACATAAATTGTGTATACTGTAAACATGATCCGTAATGTTCAAAGTCTATATACCCCCGCTATAGAGACAACTCGGCCAATTAATTTGAAGCATGATAGGCTATATCAATAGGTTATTTTAATATAATTATGTTAATTAGTCTTTATTTTGACCATGAACTGCATTTAGTTTAGTTTATGAGTTTAGAGAAAGCAGATATTAGAACATAAAAGTGTCAATCAAGGACTAGGTGGATCCTAAAAAATGTATACCTTAAAAATATGACACCGGACACCTAAATCTGGACACAACAGGGTCTATAAGGACAAAATGATAACTATTATTTAGTATAACATTTTTAATCCCCTTAATTTGGGAACATCTCTCCAAATGGGTATTGGGGGGGGGGGGGAGTCGACCGAGGGAATCATGTGGTTTTCCTGAGGTATATAGTTGTCCGGGGGTATCCTTGAGAGTAGCTGTTTATTTATTCATTTATTTGCTTCTGATATTTAGACAGGATGACTCATTATCACCAATAATGGTGGTCTTCCATGAGGCCCTTTTACTGACGTAATGAGTTACATTATAGTTTAACAAAAAATATATATGATAATAATATTAATAACAAAATCTTGAACATAAATTTATAACAGCAATAAACAATAAGTAAGAACATGTATATACATACAGTGCGTCCCAGAAAAAACGAAACCGAGAAGTATCGATGTTCTATCATAACTTAATCACAACTATAATTAATGAATGATACATATTTGGAAAGCTTAGAGTCTCCTCTTTCATGTGATGCTACTCAGATCATGCATATTACACACATGAGTGATTAAAAGCAATTTGAAGGAAGGAAACCAAAAAGACATTTGGCGGGCGGTATCTGAATTTCGAAGAAAAATTCACATTTCTAGAAAGTTGAGTTTCTGCCCTTTCATATGACACCTCAATCAGGAAAAATGAGCGAGGAATGACAAAGTTCTGTTTGTTTAAAGTAGTGCTTGCATTTCCATAATTTTATTAAACGAATTCGTTTTCACTGGCTGCCTGCCGTATCAATAAACAAAATTAACAAAAGACTTAACTCCGTTTCGTTGACAATCAGCCGTAGACGAGAGTCATCATGCATGGCTGATTGTCAACGAAACGGAGTTAAGTCTTTTGTCAGATCTGCTTTTTGCTACGGCAGGCACCCAGTGAAAACGAATTCGTTTGTTAAAATTATGAAAATGTAAGGGCTACTTTAAACAAACAGAACTTTGTTATTCCTGGCTCATTTTTCTTGATTGAGGTATCATATGAAAGAGCAGAAAATGAACTTTCTAGAAATATGAATTTTTCTTTGAAATTCAGATACCGCCCGCCAAATTACTTTTTGGTTTCCTTCCTTCAAATTGCTTTTAATCACTCATGCGTAAAATATGCATCACGTGAGTAGCATCAACTAAAAGAGGAGACTCTAAGATTTCCAAATATGTATCATTCATTAATTATGGTTGTGATTAAGTTATGATAAAACATCGATACTTCTCGGTTTCGTTTTTTCTGGGACGCACTGTATATACAAAGTATTTGGTATCCTCATAATAAAAGAATGGTTTGTTTTATTTTGTTTTGCTTTTCTTTTCGTTCAAGAAATCGTTGTTGCATAATTATAATATTTTAATTTAACATTATAGCATAGGCAGTAATTGGTTTTTAAATCCGATGAAAAGTAACTATATTAGCTGAGCTGAGTACATGGACGTGGAAGCCAAGGCAAGGGTGCCTTGAGGTCGGCTGCCTGGCGACTTTTGGATTGAAATGTGTACCCCCACCCTCCCCCCCCCCCCAAAAAAAAAGAGTTGAGAGAGAGAGAGATAGAGAGAGAGAGAGAGAGAGAGAGAGAGAGAGAGAGAGAGAAAAGAATTTTAAAAGGTGATGACCAACATCCCTGTGAAAAATTCACTCCCATTATGTACAGAGGTTAGTATACAGTCCGGGGATATAGTTGCCCGGTTACATATCCTACATAAATTGTGTATACTGTAAACATGATCCGTAATGTTCAAAGTCTATATACCCCCTTTGATTATTAATGTTCGATTGGACGATATAGATCACGTTTACAGTGTTCAGTCAAACAAACAAAAAGGGAAGTGACTCTATAGTGCGGATGAATATAATTATTAATGAAAACGACACGAGATACTTGCCTAAAATGCACTTTTCTCTTTCGGTCACTCCAAGCTCTAACATTTCTTACACATAAGATAAAAACAATTGTGTAGAAGAGGTCATTAAACGTCCACGTGGATGCCACTCTCAGGAGTGGATTCGTGAATTTGAAAGGGTAATATTGTTGAAAATTCTCTGACTAGCGAGCAATCAAAACAAATAGTAAATCAATAAATGAATGAATTAATAAAGAGACAAATTAATAAGTTTGAAATCCCATCCCCGATCCAGACCTGAAGATATAACGTATGTAACCCAAGCGGCTATAGAACTGCAAATAATTTCACTAATATCTTAAGGAGTGTATGTTGAAGGAAAATTATGACGTCAATATCAGAAGAAACGGTATAACTTTTTAAAGATTATAACACGAAAATTAGTTTAATATATAAATGGTTAACTAGAGATATATTAAACTGTAATCAAGTTACATATCCACATCTGATATATACGTTCGTTATATTGGATAATGGGTGTGCTATCTTTTTGTGAACGAAGCACTGTTTATTGTGTTCAATAAGATTCGTGCAATCATTCAACATTCAGCTACTCTATGATATTTAAACTAGAGCGTTAAAGTGACCCCTTTTTGCGATTTGTATGTGATTGGTAAGGTAAAATGTAATTTTTTAATTTTTACAACCAGTATTCTCTCTGTCGAAATTGTACTTTTTACCTTATTTTCGATATGTCTGATATAATACACTCTCATTCTCAGCATTATCTTTTATATCTCTCTCTATCTCTTGCTTTATCTCTCTTTCTCTATACCTCTCTCCCTTTCTCTCCCTCTGTCTTTCTCTATCTCACACTTTTCCTGGATCCCCTGTGCTGTCTGCACTATTATCCTCCCTACCTCTCTTCTATATTTCTCTCCAGCCATATGATGATTGTGGAATAGATTTAAGCAACTGTTAGCTGTTAATCGAATTTTATGAATTTTATTAATTTGTATTATGTATACACTGATTTATTTAGAAAATTCATTCACTGTGTGATATGTCTTTATACGATTTATGTTTGTATAAATATTTATGTTTTTACAATGTACAAACCTCTGAAATTCAGCCATCTGGCTGCAAATGAATTTTCAATAAAACCATTTTCATTACCATTATTTGCTATCAATTTGTTAGATAATTATGTGCAATATTAATTTTGTGTGGTTTTCCCATCCGTGTTCGTATATCAGTGATCACTGTAGACGAAAGTAGAACACAAACATATCGTGTCTCTACAGGCAAACAATTAAATTAAAGCCATGTAATATACTTGTGCGACGTCGGTATATGCTTAACTCAAGGTGCGGTTGATGTAATGCAGTGGCGGATGCAGGATTCCTGATCAAGTGGGGATGAAAATTTAGGAAAATCTCCGACAAGTAAAAAAAAAAAAAAAAAAAAAAAAGGGGGGGGGTGGGTTCTTCTCACATGTCGACGTCCATTTTTTTTAATTTGATAATCTTTGACAAGTAAGTAACAAACAGATTTCATATTTAGGGGGGGGGGCTTTAAGCCCAGAGTCCAGATTCATGCCAAACAAATTAAAGGGGTTTATTTTGAGTCAAAAATTGTATACAAACGAACAAAATGCCATCCCTCACCTCTCCCCTCCCCATTCTGAAGGTGTCATTGGAATAAGAATAAAATGAAACTTTCTGGAATCATGGCGATAAAGCCTTTGTGAATATTTCCTGACCAGCTGCACGGCGAAATACCAAATGAGCAGACCTCTTTTGTATCGTGATTGGTCCCCTCCTGCACTGGTTCGTCATTATGGTTCATTTTTCGATGTACATAATTATAATCCACAGTTTACTGATATTGCTAAACAGTCATTGTACCTAGCTGTTGCTTTCATACAAACGATGAAAATATAGGCACATAGATAGACGAGGAAGCTTTTTGTTCAGTTCAGAGATCGAGTTAGAGGGGATAAAACTGGAAATTCAAAATGTGACACAGAGTTATACATGGATATATCTTATGAATGCTGTCAAAAGCATACGAATAGAACTTCATTTTGGTAGGTAAGTTTATGAATTCAATTTTTAATTATCGATATAATAATCTTCAACAAAATTATAGTCTCTAATTTTTAGATTTACCTCCATAAACGCATCCGAATTCTAATGTTTACTAAACTCTTAAAATTCATTTCCGTCAAACGACATTGGCATCAAGATTTTACTTCACCATGTTCACTATATAAAATTATGGTCTTCATAAATTGTCCAAAAAAGTGGTATAGTAAAACATGTATGTTTCTACATCTATCTATTGGAAATATCAACATGTTGCGCTCACATCAGTTCCTTCATATCAGAAGACAAGTCGACAACACAATACATGACCGATATCGAATCGATCGACAGCAGGTCGAGAGCGTCATCATAACCGTGATCACTTGATATACAAGCAGAACTGACGATCACAGATTCGATTAATTACATAAAACAACAATGCCGCGGCTGGTAGCTATTACGTGATTAAAAGCTCTGACCAGAAAAATATCGATTGTATTTTACAATAATTATATCTTCATGCGAGCTGCATTTATTAATTATCGACTTATCGTAACAAAGGCGCCAGAAGTATTTTGCCTCGGAATAATTTGGACTTGAATGAAGCCACGGCTCAATTCATTTCATGCAGTACCCCGCACTTATAATTTGGAAAAACGGTGAAGAAAAGGATCAATCTCCTACTAAATGTACATATTATACCGATATTAACCACCAAGTGCTTTGACAATATACTCAGCCTAGCAACACTGACGCATGCCGACGTATATGTAAAATATGAATAGGTGGAATGCTATCAGTTGCAATGCAAAAGCATCCATCAATAATTGTTCAAAGGCGACACGAATGTGGACAATCTAGTACTTAATCTTGTTAATATAGAATACATTTCCATATATAACATCATGCTAATAACGTTACTTATCATTTTGCCCAAAGAATGAAATGATTTTGATGAATGTGTTTCTTTATAGCATTAATGTTCTCTTAAGTCGAGCAACAAAAGTAATTGCCATGGCATTCGTTGTCATTTTGTCACCATGTGTCATTACAAGTATTAAAACAAAAATTAAAAAACACAAATTTTTCAGCATTTATCAAAATGACAGATGCAATTAATGTTTTCTAGTATCATCGTTTATTCGCTATAGTATAGTGTGTCAGAAAATGCCGATGTTTTTGTCTCTTATTTGATCGCTTTGTGTTTTGTTTTGTTTTTGTGTATTTTGTAATATTGTATTTTCTGCTTTTGTTTGTTTGTGGTATGTATATGTTTTTGACTTTCTGTGTTTTGTTTTTAATGATTGGGCTTTTCCCTATTTTCATTATTTTGTTCTGTTATTGTTTTTGACTTGCATTATGCATATACCGCTTAGGCCTCTTGGTAATATCAGAGTTTGCATTGTTTTCAGTCGAGTATAACTGGTTCATTACAATCTATTTACGGTATTTTGATTTTTCTCAATCACTGCAAAATCATCCATCCCATACGTGTACGTCTTCCATACAGGATACAGAAATGCATACTTCACAGATTTAGAGATCCTTCAAGCAAAAGAAAGAACTGATCTTTTATGGTTTCAACTTCGGCAAACATAACAACGACTGGATAATAATACTGCCAGGCCCTCGTTACTCTCATCCACACAACACAGCTAACATAGTTGACAGAAGTACTTTAGCGTTTGTCGTAGCTTAGCAATACGAGAATACAAAAGTTATATTTACATATAACCTTACGGGTCCCAGAGTTCACCTGCGTGAAAACAAAGTTGAGAATTTCATGACGTGGTTTCGTATTATCAGTACATAGACCTATATTAGTCAGTGCATTTTATATGCGAACACGGATATTCTCGCATCTTTGATGGCTATATTTTTCGGTGTACGCGACCTGTCTTTTATTATATGGCCATTATCACATAATAGTCCGTCGTTATTAAATTAGGATCTCTCTGTAGCGATACGACGGATAAATAATGAATGACAGAGCATCGGTATCTGGTCGATTTAGTGTTAGTTGTCAGAATTGAAGGTTGGTTAACGTCATTCCGGGCTTGCATTTACATTTGACAGCTATACCTGGGAGTGAGTCGTAAGGCTGGTCGTATTCTGTAAGTATATTGTGACAGTGCATGCAATTGGACATTTTTGAAATTGGAGTCTGATATCAACATGTTGTGTAGTTTAGAAATCAATGAATGTTTTTAATGTTTTTAATATTTGTAATATATTTAGATTTTGATGTAATATTTGTAATATATTTAGATTTTGATGTAATATTTGTAATATATTTAGATTTTGATGTAATATTTAATTTTCATTTTGTTTCATTATGCATGATTTATAGTCGTACGTTTTAGTCATTCATATTTTGATCGTTTATTGTGTTGTACATTGACTTTGTAAATTGAAAAATTTCAGCTTCCCAGCTGCACTTTTATTGCAATAAACCGAATCAAATCAAAACATATGGAATGTTTTAATTATACATTTGTAATCATATATTGCATTTATAGTGGATTGTGAATATCAATACCTTTACATTTATATTGCTATTTCGTCATCATTTTTGCAGACTGTTAATCCTTTATACCTAAAACATAAAGTAATTAACCGAATCTTATCTTATTTTATGCATGAATTTAATTTGATATGGGTTATATCATATAAAACACGATCGCAACTATTTTTGAAAATCAATTCAAGAGCAATTTCAATACAATGTTGTTTATCCCATATAAATCATGTCAATCATGTCATTGTAATATTCGCACGTTTTCAAATGGTAATGGACAGGTCTATATTGAAGCCCCAGAAATTTGATGGCAAAATTTCACCTAAATATAAATATTGTATCAGAATGTGAAAGATGAAGTCATTGAAGACATATTTCTGCAAGGACTTTAAAAACCAGATGTGTTTGAAGTCGAATATTGATGATAATGGAGGTTTTCTGCGTACAACAGAAAACCCAAATTAATTTTCTTTTCTCAATATTTGTCTTCAAACACATTTTTATTATTATTATTATTATTTTATTATTATTATTTTTTTTTTTTTTTTGGGGGGGGGGGGGGCAATCTGTGCAGAAGTGTTCTGAGATGACATCCTCTTTGAGATTATGATACAATTTAAGTACGATTTTGCCATCAAATTTTTGGCGACTTTGGGACTCTCAACAGGATCTTAAGTTGATTTTTATTTAGAGTAGTTGCAATCATGTTTAATTACGGCCCTCAAAATTAATATGGAACAACCTCCCGTTTTTATGCCTCCGTTACGAAGTAGCCGGAGGCATTATGTTTTCGGGTTGTCCGTCCGTCCGTACGTACGTACGTACGTACGTCCCGTTCTTGTGATCGCGTTATCTGAAGAACCGATTGATGGATTGCTGCCAAACTTAGGTCATGTATCTATCTTGCAGAGCCGATGAACTGATTAGATTTTGGGGTCACAAGGTCAAAGGTCAAAGGCCACAGCGCACATTATGTATGCAAAAACAGCTTGTGATCGCGTTATCTCAAGAACCGATTGATGGATTCCTGCCAAAATTAGGTCATGTATGTTACTTGCAGAGCCAATGAACTGAGTAGATTCTTGGTTCATAAGGTCAAAGGTCAAAGGTCATGGGCTCATGATGTATGCAAAAATAGCTTGTGAACGCATTCTCATTGGAACTGACAGATGGATTACTATTTAACTCAGGACATCTTGCAGAGCCAATGAACTGAGTAGATTTTAGGGTCATGAGGTCAAAGATCAAAGGGTCATATATGTATATGAGAAATTGCTTGTAATCACGATATTCTGAGAACCTGTCAATGGATTACAATTGAACTTGAATTAGAAAAATTTCTTCTGTTTTGGTTTGTGAAATTGCTCTATGACGGAGGCATCATTTTCGACTGCGCGCAGTCGAATTCCATCTAGTTATAGATGTTATATTTCCTGGGAGAAATTTCAATTGTTAAACAACCTCCCGTCTGTTGTCCGTAATTCCACTCCGGTTGACTCTTTTAAAGATAACTGTATGTTTATTTATAATTTCATTTATTTTTTCGTCATTATTTTGTTTATTTGTTTGTTTATCATTAATTTATTTTTTAAAGCGCATTGAGCAATATTTCAATGGATTTTGCGCTATATAAAAAAATCGATGTAATTTTAAACATCCATGTATATAATTATATACAAAACACATGATAATCCACGCCCCTGCATAGTCATAAATGTCTATTATTCAATTTAGTAGTAATGTTCGAGCAATCATGTGAAACGAATATGAGGACGAATAAAAGAGTTAGCTCATGGCATGCTGTTGAGCGCCACGGAAGGGTGCTATAACATTACTCTATACCATTTAATGCCCTTCCGACTGTCCGCAGACGAATGGAATATAGCAATATCCAATCCAATCCAATCCAATCCAGGTATTTATAAAGCGCCAATATCTAGTTGCCTAATCAAAGGCGCTGATATAATATTCTACCACTTATTCTTGATTTGTAGGTCTTAATCGGACGATGGGTGTTTGATTATTCTATACTCATCAGTTATTGGTACAGGTGAGACGGATAGGAGTGTTACGTAACATCATATCTTCGCATCACTACGCATCTGATGGTCACCAAGCCTCTGGTCGATATGAACATATCCGAACACCGCGAGATCTCTTGATAGAGGCTTTATTTCACATACCCCCCACACTCGCCGGCACAACGCAGCTAAAACATAGAATAAAACATTTGGTCCGGCCTGTTATCGGTCCTAGTATTACTTATGTAGGTCTAGGGTTCAAATTCAGGTCCCAAGATGACTTTATGTCACCCCAAGGAGTACTGTTATGATCATTGCATCGCCTTATTGAGGTTTATGATGTGACACTGTCAGACTGAGGAGTGCCAAGACCTAACTCAACTAAAGGAGAATTGTCGATTTTAATCGTTAGCTGGAAGACTTACTGGATTTATTTTTCCTGGATTAAAACACCATGGCGTTATCGGAAAACCAGAACAGCAAAGAGAAAATAAGGGTGAGATTTGTTTTTCTCATAAACTTTTTTTGTATATAATTTGTTTGTAAAACCTTATAAAGACGGAAATGTAGGTTCTGTTTTTTTTTTATGAAAGATTAGAGCAGCACATCAGCCTAGCCTATGCTACCGTTTGATCGGTTTTGGGACGAAAGGTCCTGTCAACTTTTGAAAACAAGTTTGAATTATCAGTTGTTCTGCGTCACATGAGATATAGACATGATTAACCGTGTATTGAGTTATGTTCGTATAGTAACTACGATACCCTCCCAATCGTCTGCCAAAATATTACACATTTTCAATGAAGCGAGACACAATCGATACCCTCTACGTCCGACAAAGGAAGTACACCGGTCTGTAAACAATACCAACAAAAGGCAAATAAAGATAAATGGCGGAGTTATATGAAAGGATGAGCGCTTTTAACACGGGCTTGTGAAGGATCTGTATAGATCCACCATCCCATTCTTAATCCGAGGTCACACAGTAGTTATATTCGATCGTGGATTCTTGAATGGATGTTCTAACGAAGTATAATCAATCATATTTGAACGTAGAACATGAATTGCAATGAATTGCAATGATCCATTGCATTTCCCCCCAATCCCCAACAGGAAGAATTCCTCTGTAGGGCCATGCATCATGATTCAAGGCATGCCCACATAGAGGAATTTTATATGTTGGGGGTCGAGGCAAAATGCAATGAATTATTGAAAAATTATTGCACTTTCTTTGATTTTTTGTTTTTGTGGGGGCGTCAACTTACCCTAGCGCCCGCTGCGTACAGTCATGATTCATTGGCAAAGCAATGGCCTCGTTACTGTGAGCACCCATGATAAAAAAAACCGTGTCGATGTGCTATATTAGTGCCCTTTTATGAGGCATTAATCCCCATTACTGTTAGTTATGACTTAAGGACGTAGGTCCCCTAGTTGATTAGCATAGTAGCACACACATGCTTTAGCAGTCACGCAAAACAAATACTCCCCAATTGTCATTCAATAAAATCTGAGCATGTATACTCAGGCACGGATCCAGGATTTCTTAGGGGGGGGGGGGCCCAAATTTGAAATTTTGCGAGCCAAATATTGGTACGTAATGGTGACCAGCAGTGACGTAATGGGGGGGGGGGGGGGGGGTGCGAGTTTCCCCCAACCTCCTCCGCGAAGCGCGGAAGCTTTTACGTTTCATTAAATCATTAGAGAAAGAAGACGATTCGTTGTACCGTTATCGACTCTTAATCCTCGTCTAAATTCAGTTCCCCCCTCCCGCGTGAAGCGCGGGTGCTTTTACATTTCATTAAATCATTAGAGAAAGAAGACGATTCGTTGTACCGTTCTCGACTCTTAATCCTTGTCTAAATTCAGTTCCCCCCTCCCCCCCGCGCGAAGCGCGGAAGCTTCGACGTTTCATTAAATTATTAGAGAAAGAAGACGATTCGTTCCCATTCACCAAAATAATCCTCGTCTGAATTCTGTTTCCCCCCTCCCGCGCGAAGCGAGGAAGCTTTTACGTTTCATTAAATCAATAGAGAAAGAAGACGATTCGTTGTACCGTTCCCAAAATAATCCTCATCCAAAGTCTGTTTCCCCCCTCCCGCGCGAAGCGCGAAAGCTTTTACATTTCATTAAATCATTAGAGAAAGAAGACGATTCGTTGTACCGTTCTCGACTCTTAATCCTTGTCTAAATTCAGTTCTCCCCCCCCCCTCCCGCGCGAAGCGCGGAAGCTTCGACGTTTCATTAAATTATTAGAGAAAGAAGACGATGCGTTCCCGTTCACAAAAATAATCCTCGTCTGAATTCTGTTTCCCCCTCCCGCGCGAAGCGCGGAAGCTTTTACATTGCATTAAATCATCAGAGAAAGAAGACGATTCGTTGTACCGTTCTCGACTCAATCCTTGTCTTAATTCGGTCCCCCCCCCCCTTCCCGCGCGAAGCGCGGAAGCTTCGACGTATCATTAAATCATTAGAGAAAGAAGACGATTCGTTGTACCGTTCTCGAAAATAATCCTCGTCTGAATTTAGCTTCCCCCTCCTCCCGCGCGAAGCGCGGAAGCTTTTACGTTTCATTAAATCATTAGAGCAAGAAGATGATTTGTTGTACCGTTCTCGACTCTCAATCCTTGTCTCAATTCAGCCCCCCCCCCCCTCCTGGGCGAAGCGCGGAAGCTTTAACATTTCATTAAATCATTAGTGAAAGAAAACTATTCGTTGTACCGTTCTCGACTAGTAATCCTTTTCTAAATTCAGTTTTCCCCCCTCCTCCCGCGCGAAGCGCGGAAGCTTTGACGTTTCCTTAAACTATTAGAGAAAGAAGACGATTCGTTGTACTGTTCTCGAAAATACTCCTCGTCTGAATTTAGTTTTCCCCCTCCCTCCCGCGCGAAGCGCGGAAGCTTTTAAGTTTCATTAAATCATTAGAGGGAAAAAATGATTCGTTGTACCGTCAACGACTCTTAATCCTTGTCTGAATTTCAAAAAAATTCTTTGTCTACTCCCTTTTCTTCCTACGTCCTCTTCCTTTTCTCTCCTCTCTTTTTTGGCCGGCGTTTTTGAGGGGACCACCCCAACGCCCCCCCCCCCTGGCTACGCGCCTGCGGTCAGATAATCATATGTTCATACCTTGTCCGCCCCCGGAAGGCAATAATTTACGGTCATATTAGCATTCAGGGGTCCGTCTTAGGGCCCTATGCGAGGTCCAGGGGGCAGAGCCCCGGAAGCTCAAGGGTTTAAGGCATTTAATTACGGTCAGATGAGCATGATAATTTTAAAACCTAATTGTGACACTGGCAGGTAACTAATTGGCGTGGGGTTCAGGGGGCGGAGCCCCGGAAGCTCAAGGGTTTTAGGCACTCAATTACGGTCAGATGAGTATCAAGGGTCCCGCCTTAGGGCCCTTGGTTGGTTCCAGGTGGCAGAGCCCCCGGAAGCTCAGGAGTTTTAGGCGTTTAATTACGGTCAGATGAGCAGTTTTTGATACCTTATTATTTTGTGACACTGGCAGGACACTATTTGGCGTGGGGTTCAGGGGGCGGAGCCCCGGAAGCTCAAGGGTTTTAGGCACTAAATTACCGTCAGATAAGCATCTAAGGGCCCGCCTTAGGGCCTTAGGGCCTTAGGTGGAATCCAGGGGGCAGAGCCCTCGGGGTT
Organism: Strongylocentrotus droebachiensis; assembly: GCA_035222895.1. Classification (NCBI taxonomy): domain Eukaryota; kingdom Metazoa; phylum Echinodermata; class Echinoidea; order Camarodonta; family Strongylocentrotidae; genus Strongylocentrotus; species Strongylocentrotus droebachiensis. The sequence continues at coordinate 28,097 of JAVYIG010008558.1, forward strand.
TTAGGCATGTAATCACGGTCAGATGAGCATATTTTGATACCTCATTATTTTGTGACACTGGCAGTTAACTATTTTTTTCTTTCTTGCTCTCTTTCTTTCTATTTCTCTTTAATATACTTTTTCAAAAAAAGTGGGGGGGAGGGGGCTCGAGGCTTCCGATCCCCGCCGTTCCGCGGGCCCTAACATGTAGGCATCTCAAGAAGCATTTTCTTGCCTGGCTGTAAATTTAGGAATTTGTCATTTTCCAACAAACTCATAAAAAAGTATAATTTACTTAAAAGTGAGGAAAAATCTCTGAAAATAATGTCATTTCAGCATTATTTGTAAACCACCGTTATGGAATGAGAAATAAACCACGTTTGAATTTTATTCCCCCCCCCCCCCCGCCCCCTCCCCCCCGATCCACAACTTGTTGGCGGGAAAATTACAACTGATATCCCCCTTCTTTTCTTTTCTTCTTCCTCTTTTTTCCTTCCCTTTATCTCCTATTTTCCTATTTTCTTTCCCTTTCCTTCCTTCTCTTTTATTTTTTGATTGGGGGGGGGGGGGGGGGTAACAGCCTGGGAGGCAAGGCCCTTCGATCTCCTTCTTCCCTCTTTTCTTTTCTTCTTCCTCTTCTTTCTTTCCCTTTCTCTCCTCTTTCCTTTCCCTTCTTTTCCTTCTCTCTCTCTTTTTTTTTTTTTTTTTTTTTTTTTTTGCGGGGGGGGGGGGGGCCAAGGCCCGCTCGGCCCCCCCCCCTGGATCCGCGCCTGTGTATACTATTATCTAGATCTAGTGGGAATAAATCATTGTTAAAATCTTTCCATAAATCGGAGTAAAAAAAAATTATTCCACCATTATGACCAACAGTGTATCTTCATTTTTTTCTCAAGCTGAAGGATGACGAGAATCATCAGTGCTGCCATGCGTACAATATATATTTAAAAAAAAAAAAGAAGAACCATTATTATTTCAATCGTTAACAAATTATGTGGTTCCAATTTTCTATTTTCCCTTACATCTCTCCCCGATTAAGTGAGTCGATTTATTGCGTTTCTGTGACAGTTTACCGAACAGAGAGATCTACATTATTATGCTTTCCCCCACCACCCTTGATAATGTGTGTGCTAGATATATGGGGGACAAACGAACAACCATAATTAATGTCGCCAAGCTAGTCGAAATATGTTTTTTCTGCAGATGATACTAGTAAAAATACGTTTTTATTTTTGTGGAAATTCTTAATTTATCGTAGAAGTTTAATGCAGAGGCATTATAAGTTGAGAAAATGCACTTAACATATTATTTCTCTATTAAAATGAAATTGGATCGTTTGATAATAATCATGGGGCAAATGTCTTTAAAACAATTTGTAATATTGAATTAATCTATTAGCCGCATAATTAATGTTCATCCTTGTCATGTTGCAGCATCTCTGTGCCGCAGTGCAAGCTGGAAAATTGGCAGAGATTGATACAATTCTACAGCAAGGGATGTATATAAATGTAGACGAGGTAAGAATGATCACTTATAAAGTGATACCAGTCATGTCAGTTGGCTCGATCGCTTTTCAGTTAATTACACGATACACGATAAAAAAATATGAAAAATTATGTGACAAACATCGCGATGTATGTTCGCCAAAAATGGCGCAGTTTTTTTTATTTTTTTCAACAATAGACGCAAGAGAATTCCCAAACTCTCAGATAATGTTAGATTCAGTGAGGGGATGATTTGAGAATGCGAGAGTAAAATTAGCAAGACATTAATTTTATACCCGATAGTAATGATAATGTTGTTAACCCTGGGAAGCCTCATCAGCATCAGTGCTGTTCGTGGCGTTATTATTATTACCCCAGTAGTTGCCAGGTTTTACACCTGGGTGGGGAATGGCAAAGTTTGATTAATGCCTTGCCAAAGGACGTTAGTGCCGGCCTGTGATTCGAACATCAATCCCTTTGATTGAGACTCAAGTAAACGAACCACTACACCACGACACCTCTATCTGATGTTGATAGGATTACACAAAAAGTGGCTGACTATAGTGAATAGTACCTCTCAAAGATTACCACAACCTTTTTTCATTGCTTGTCACTGTCTTGTTGGTATACAAAATATACACATACCATGTAAAAAGGGTAAATAACTTAATTTTAAATCATATTCAGAGGCTGTATTGGATGCTAATTCGGGTTAATTCAACACCTAAATTCTTACTATTTATAATTCTTATTTAAGTATGTATATCATAATTATTGCTAATAATTTTGTTAAATCTCAATCGAACCAATCATTTTTACTATCATTGATTTTGTGTAGGGCGGGAATATGATGGCCAAATCTCTATATCGTAACCTCCTGATGCTGGCTATTGACTCGGTTCAAGTCGAGACAGCTAAACTTCTAATTGAGAGAGGCATTGATGTCAACCATAAGACATGGGTAAGTCATCAAACTTTTAAACCCCTCTTAATTGTATCACAATGTGCAGAGCCGATTGGTCGTTCTCTCACGAGTTCTTAATTAGTCTGATTGCTGAGATCGCCGAGGCCAAGGGTGCCGAGTTGGACCTTTAACAAAAATCGGCAAAACTCGAGATAACTAAGGCGTCAGAGCTCGTAGTAAGTCGTACCATGATCTTCTGGTCGTACTGACTCACAAGTTTTAAGGAGACATTTTGAGCGAATGGGCGCGTTCAAACTAATCGTGTCTCTTTTTTAATTTCTATGTTAACGTGATATCGTACATTACTATGATCTGTGACATCTTTTTTGTCAACCAGTACGATAAACGTTTACATTTGTAACTTTTTGAAACATTATTTTTAAAACTTTGCTTTCACCGATCAGTATCATTATTCGAATGCATTACACTGTCCACATTCTTTTCCAATCTTATCCATGCAGGGTGTAAACGGCAAACAGGGAGCAAGGGACATGGCACAAGAGTCAGGGCTTCAAGAGATTGTTGATCAGATCGACTGCAGACTACCCGTTCCCAAGGTAACCAATTAACTTAATTTGACAGTGCAAGTCGTTTTCATACATGTTCGATCACTTCGATGCAATAAATTGTTGTTTGAAGAACTTTTGCTCTCGTCGTAATCCTATTCATAACCTATTTAAGACGAAGAAATTGTGAACGATGATGATCCAAGAGTCGGAAGTGTTGGCTGCGTGTATCTCTATACTCTTTGATAAGTCTTTCGAATTTAAACAAATTGGCCCGTTGTTTCTACCCGTATACCCTTTGCGTCCCGAGACGACAATTAACGTTCCGATGCCCCTGTTTCGACCATTCGACGCTCGCGTACACAGTCATATTCGGCAACGCCCGATAGTATGTTTCGACTTCGGACACCCCTGTGTTCCGTCAAAGCCGTCTGTTTCGAAGACCTTATGATATCTGTCCATTCTGACGTCCCTACGTTTGACACTTTGTTTTTTACTCCCAAATATTTCAATAAAATCTATTGTTATAGATAGCACATCTATTATTTTCTGTCAGGCATTCTTCAGCGTTTCGACGCCCATATAGTATGACAACCCTATCATAAAACGAAGACTATGTTTCGCCAGGGACGGTTTGATCCGCCATCCGTTCTTTACGATATCAAAATACCTCCGACACCCCTTTCATGAACGCCCACTCAATTCTTGAGGCCTCATTTCTCACGACCTTCTCCACGATACCGTCTTTCCACTACCTTCAGACTATCTGTAGACCAGGGGAATTCATTACGCTTGGTTGCAATGCAGGTTTGTTTCTTCTACAAAATTTCGGAGATGTAAACACTCTTTTGTACGTTGTTTTCTGTTTGCAGCGTTTGTTTCACGCCGTAGTCGATGGTCAGCAAGATAAAGTGACTAATCTTTTACGACACATAGATGCTGATATGAACATGAAAGTGGTAAGTTACTTAAGATAGTAGCAGTGGCGGAAATCCGATTCGTTCCGCATTGATCAATTTTGTTCTTATCATTGCCGTTGGCTGTATCTTTTTCCATTATGATGTAATGATGATCAAGGAGACAATAGATTATTATTAGACTTGTAAACATTCTGTACAAGTTGAGAACAGAAAGAAACTAAAAGCGTTAACCATTATTCTCATGTTATATTTTCAAGAGTTTGCTCATATTAATTGTATAAATCTCCCTTTTTAAAGTTATTTGTACAAGAAAATGTATCTCACATTATTTGCAAAATCAACATTTATTGCCTTCTCCTATACAAGCTTGAAATATTTTTCATATTACAAGATTACAAACCAGGTTGGTACATATTTGCCAAATAAATTATAAACTTTTTATAATAATAATAATAATAATAATATTTAATTTTCATATAGCGCTTAATACAAATGTCTCTAAGCGCTTTACAAATATACATATAGGAAATAAAAAAATAAAATGATTATACCAAATATAGAACATTACTGTTATGCACCTTAATAATTATGAAATCTATCAGCTCCAAAATTATTATATTGGTCTTACTTTACTTTCCCAATGTATTACGTACTTCATTGCAACGGATGTTAAAGAGCTTCACTCGCAAAAGTTTCGAAAAATCAACCTATAACGGCAATCTTGATAGCATTTCCCATCACCTATTAAAATTTTGTAATCCGAACGTGATTTCTATGGTCAATCCATTTAAGTATTGAAATTGCCTAATTTGATTTGATTTCTAGAAAGTCTTTGCGATCGTGTTGTTTAACCCTTTGCTTATGCCTAGTTCACACCGACGCCGAATGTCGCGCTTTAAATCGGCGATCAATTCGGCGTCATTTTTTCAAAAAATCTCACGATCTCCTGAGATATGTTATGCTAAGTTCACACCGACGCCGAATTGATGGCGCATTAAATCGGCGAGCAAATCGGCGGCAAAGCGTAACAAAGCTTAATTTAAGCGTAAAGACCGTAATAGAGCGTGAGAAAGCTTTGAGCAATTCGGAACATTCGGCAAGAGCGCCAAAAATGTAAACTCTGTTAAGCTTTCCTACGCTTTGAGCAAAACTTTGATACGCTCTCCCCGCTTTACGCAATTCGTGACAGATCGTCTCAAATTTTTAAACAGTTTAAAAAATGTTGGCGCTCTTGCCGAATGTCCCGAATTGCTCAAAGCTTTCTCACGCTCTATTACGGTCTTTTACGCTTTAATTAAGCTTTGTTACGCTTTGCCGCCGCTTTGCTCGCCGATTTAATGCGCCATCAATTCGGCGTCGGTGTGAACTTAGCATTATGGGAACCTGGTGGTCCCTGTGTTTAGCCTTTGGGACCTATAACATTCAGTAGTCAACGGGTAAATTATTGTCTTCATCTTGTTCTCTCCAAGGATTTACACGGTGATAAGGCAGCTGGATGTAGCGCTTACACTCTTCTCATGATCGCTCTCAGGAACGGCCATGTCGAGATCGCCCACCAGCTCATTGACCGCGGCATCAATCTAGACTTTGATCATCAGGTAAATAATAGATCTAATATAGAATGCAACAACAACAACACATAAGATTTGGGCTCACTGATTCGCTTTTAATTACGACAGACAAACAAAATGCCGGACTTGCCTTTGCTTTTTTGAATTTGGGCAGATTAACATCCTTTAAAAAAAAAGTGGATAGAGTATTAAAGATATTCGGCGTAATCTGAAGAGACTATATTATGACTTGTTCTGTTGGCATGTGTTTTCATTCATTTGAGAATGGGGTATAGTGGCAATTGCTCTAGCATAAAAGAAAACACACAAATGCAAGTCAATCATTCCTGTCCTAGCTGTTCCTTCCTCCCCCTGATTTAATTATTATGGGAGATCTATTGACCTCTAACTCTGTCTTTAAAGTAATAATATATCCCGAATCCGAATATTTTTACTGTTTTTCACCTCTTTTTTCAGGAATGGGATCGTCCTGATGATTCAAGTGAAGAAATCATGGTCGAGTCTTTCGATGCACATAAACTCGCCATGGACACGGGTATGGTGGGCGTGGCTAAGGCCATCGATAAACGAAGAGGGGGCGGGACTAATGGCAATGAAACAATGTCACCGTCCAATGGAATCAAACATGAAAAGGTATAGGAATCATTTTGTTCTAATGCCTTTGAAAAAATAAAAACAAATTCCTCGCATGCTAACTATTGATTACAAGATCCATGTTTAATAATTCAACAGTAACTAACACTTCTAACAATTTTATTTTCCGAAGTGCCTTATATACCCAATGTGTTATCTTTTTCTCTGTCTCTATATCTCTCTTTCTCTCTCTCTTTCTCCTTTTGATTAATGCTACGGAATCGTTAAAAACATTTTTGATTTATATTCATATCACTAATTGCAGTTTAACGACAAGTATAATAGTGGTACACTAATCATGTATACTGTTTGTATTAACATATCTTCGAAATTACATTTTGGTTTTGCTTTTATTATATCGACACATTTTCATCAGATGGCGTATTCAGTCGGCAGAAGCCCCACCCCCCCCCCCCGTAGCTAATTGAAAAATGAACGCAGCTTGCAGTTGGCAGCAAATAGAACTGCCTAGATACATTTCCCTACCCCCCCCCCCCCCAAAAAAAAAAAAAAAAAAAAAAAAAAAAAAAAAAAAGCTCTTATGTGGGAGGTATTCCGCCCTAGTATAAATTTCTTAATACGCCATGCACTGTCGTCTATTTTCGCTTCTACTATAACCAATAACCTCTTTATAATACTCCTACCCGATCTACTAGCAAACGGATGTAACTAACGGTGCTGAGGAACATGCTAACACCACTACAACTCAATCCCAGATGCTTATTAATACCAAACAACATGTAAGCATTCGAATATAATATATTGATAAGTCGTGAGGCCAGTTTCTCGAAACTCTCATAAGTCTTAGTTCTTTGATATACCAAAAGTTAAGAAATTCACGACTTCCAATGAGATGTCTATGATTAAATAAAAGGGACTTTTAGATTTACACGACATTAGGCGGTGTCACACAGAAAAATCCCATAAAAAAGGGAGATTTTTCTTGCTTCGTTAGAGGATTTTTAATGGGATAATTGATGACAGACAGCAATTAAAAGGATAACTAAAATCCGGATTTTTGGCCTCTGTGTGACACCGCCTATTGTGTTAAGGCACTGGGCCGTGCCCGGCAGTGCCTTTAAAGGACGTCACATTACCTTAAAAGGATGTCACACGTAACGGTCCACGTTCTCGTCGTGTAAATCTAAAAGTCCCTAGTGACAGTTTCAAGACACCGGCCTCTGTATTTGAACTAACTCACAAAACATATTCTAAATCAACTCTCGGTCAATTTTGATTGTCATGTGTCGTGACAATCGTCTTTATGTATGTAATGCTTTACATTTTCTGGGCTTTATATTTCTTCATGAAGGATTTTATGCTTCTATATAGGCATGCATTCAAATGTGTTGATTTTCAAATGGAGGGGTTTGAAAAATATATACGGTAACGGTTGGTCTTGTAGCAGCATACAAGTTTGTAAATCAAGTCAAGTTATCGACAAGTCCTAACAAATATTAGGCCTATAAGCTATGTCATTTCGGGCTCTGGTTGATAATCATGGATCGTAAATATGTATTTTAAATCTTGTTCATGCATGCACTACACTGCTGAAAAAAATGTTCTATGTAATCAACCAAAATAAAAGTATTGATTGGAATGTTCCTGCTGAAGTCACGATATTGAACTTGAACATTCAACCAACGCAACTGATATTGAGTAAAAATTAGTACTCAAGTTCCCTATATTTTGGTCAGATATATTTTGTTTCCAATTATCCGATCCGATTTTAGGGACTTATGCCCACATAATGTCAATATTTGTATATATTCCTCTTGAAATAGTTCTTGTTGTTATTATACTTTCACAACTTTTTAGGCCTATCTGAAATATTTTCCATTGACTATGGTTTTGATTATCTTTTTAATTGATATTTTCCTCTATCTTTTTTTTTCAGGAACCAAAACAAGTTAGAGCTTCAACAAGCTGCGGCTGTATAATTTCTTGATGGTGGCATCTATTCGACGGAAAACAAGAGACTCTTTTGAGAACGGAATCATGAAAACGATTATATAAACGCTATTTATCTAATAAAAAAGTCGTTTAAGAACTTCTATGAATCATGGCACCAAAGACTTCGTACGTTTGAAATCACATTGAGTTCAGATTTCCATCGAGGAATGTTAAAAAAACAAACATCATGTACGGTTACAGTCATAGATAGACGTATGATATGGAGACCCGACAGTGCCAGAGCATGTTTATAATTTCACTTCATGTGAGTATTTCTTGAAAACAAAATGACTCCTGATGGTATATTTGATGCAGAAGAGATACAACTCTGTAAAATGTTGTCGATACAACTCTATAGTACGGACATTATATTATTTTGAACATATTTTTGCTCAAAGCCCACTACATGTATTTGTGAATCGAGAATCAAATAAGTCGGAGTACGAATCGGAGACCGTAAGCGATCTGGATTTTAGTGAATGATGTGAGTTCCTGTTCTTACTATTCACGTTTATTTCGACCACGCCCACAAGTTAAGGACTCGTTTAGGTGTCGTCAGGGGACATGGGGGTTCGCGCCGCCCCCCCCTCATAAAGAGGTAAAAAACGAAGGGGAACATAGAAGAAAGAAAAAGCGAGAAAAGACAGAAATAGCTAGGAAAAGGGAAACAAGACGAGAAAAGAAGATGCCTTGACAACATCATCCCTAGCCTTGTAAATTCGCATTTATTTTCAGAGCAAGGCCGGTGCCCCCAATCGTTCCAGTACCTCCTAAATGGGAGCCCCGTGACTCACACTATGTCACTGTTCATAGTAACAGTTTTAGATACATCTAAATCAAAACGTTTAACCTATGATAGATCCGACTGGCCAGGATCATCATCATTAAAGTCTACACACAACTATTTTCCAATGTCTAGCAAAGATAAAAGCCACATCGTGTTTGGCCTCTGCTAGCTAGGGGAGCTAGTCCCTTTCCCAGCATTCTGCATGTCACAACTCAAGGGTACAGCATTGAGTGTCCCCTGCGGCCTCTGAATGAAGTGGATTATGGCGCTTTAAAAGTAACCATCGAGACAGTTTTCCTTGAAGTACGTAAAAGTACGTACAAAAATAATAACTTTCAATTAGTATAGATTAACGATTTATGGTAAATACATGTAAATATCATGACACTTTGGTGTGATAATTATTCAAAACCAATCAAATCGTTTGATATCTTGATGCTTACGACGGCAAAAAATAAAACGATATATCAATTTATAGAAAGAGAGCGACAATATAATTTGAAAGAAGCGAAATTCAGGAAGGAACTTAATTGCATATTAAAAAGTTCAGCAACTCCGTCCAAGATCGTAAGGACACCTGATGATTGTGCAATATGTGGGACATATTTTCTTGATCAATATTTAATAGACAAATCATCTCAGAAACCGTATTCTTTCTAAAGCAGTATTGCAGTGTGTGAAATGAAAGTAGTAGTTATTTATGAGAACGATATGCAAATATTTCTTGAGGTCTGGGTATACAGTATCGTTTTGTTCTCAATTTTTGGTAGTATGAAACTTGTTTGCCTAAATTATTTTCTTCGTGTTTTTTTTCGCTGCCCATTCTACTATTCCACCTTCTCCTCCTCTTCATCCTCCTTCCCGTCTCCTCCTCCTCCTCCTCCCCCTTTCTTCTTCCTCTTCTTTTTCTTCTACATTTGCATATGATTTGATGATTTCACTTCAAGTCTGTTCTGTTGAGGGTCTATACACTGTTCGATGATTTAATATCGAGTATCATTCCTTAAACTAGTCATTGTATTTAACTAAACAGCTTGATAACAAAAATATTAACCCAACTTTGGTAGCTTATACTATTAAAAGTCATAATCGATGTGACCTTGAAATTTATTTCATGATATAGAGTAACTTGTTTTCTGTCTAATGATACCATATTCATAATCTTTATGTGAGTAATCCGTGGCAGCAGAGTTAAGAATAAGGTACCATTAGACAAAACATAGTTGCCCTTTAACATGAAATATAATTCAAGGTCACATAGGTTATACCTTTCATAAGGAAATCCACCAAAGTTGGGTATATATATTTTTTTGGAATACGCACTGTACTATCTGTATAAATTATGCCCATGTATATATATATATATATATATTGATCTACTCACCAAAGATAATAAAGTAAATGACCCAAGAGTTTGAGTTGCTTGAATTTGTCCATGGGGAGGGGCGGGGTCGAGATGGGAAAAAGAGTAAAAAATAATTTGCCGTCCGTCCCCGAAAACAAAATTGACTTTAAAAAGAAAGAAATGGTTTCTGGACCTTCAACTATGCCTGTGATGCAATGATGATGATGGTGGTGGTGGTGGTGGTGTTGTTAGTGATGGTGTTGGTGCTGGTGGTGATAATGATGGTGTTGGTGGTGGTGATGGAGGTGGCATCCAGTGGCAATGATGCTGTTGGTGGTAAATGATGATCATGATGATGAAGGGAATGATATTCAACTGTGATGATGGTGGTGGCAAATGGTGCTGCTGTTGATGATGATGCTGGTGGTGGTAAATGATGAAGCTAGTGATGATAATGCGATAATGATTTGATGATGATGCTGTTGCTGTTGCTGTTGCTACTGATGGTGATACACCTGGAGTTGATAACTCTCCTTCTCCCGAGCATAAAGATTAAAATTATATTGACTAATGATGAATGTCGTGATGAGCAGTTACAGGAAAAATTAAATAAACAAAATTGAGACATAAATTTGTAACAGAATACCTAGAGCACTGATGCAAGAAAGAAAAAGATTAAAGAATATAAAATTTCTCCTTGTACGCAGTCCTTTAAATCCTCTACCAATTAACCTTAAGTGATTTTAGACACTGATGTTCATAATACAATGTTTCACATAATAAAATTATGCACTCGGACAAATTTTCATCATAATTTGGTTAAAATTTTAATCTCATCCTAGTATTCAATATGTACACAAATATTCATTGTATGGATAAGAGTATAATAATCATGACATTAAAACAGTTTATTCAGAATACAAAATAAACCATCAATTTGAGCCTGAATTGGCAATAACCTCTGAAAGTTTACAAAATCAAACTTTCATATCAATGTCTACGGAAAACATTGGCTTCCGTAGTGTACCAAAATTTATATACAAAATGTACAAATGGGTCTTAGACATGTGGAAGAATTTCATAAACGATCATGGCATATCATTTCTAAATTATGATAATAATGCATATTGCTTCAAAATTCTTGTCAATATGAGAAATTTCTTGATTGTTGACAGCAGAATTTGGTAGGCACAAAACAGAATATTTGGTTCACATGTTTGGTTCACAAGTTTCAACAGGAAACCCTTATAATGACTTATATGCCATAGTAAAATCGCAGTGGTTTACATGAACATGTACTACACAGGCATAATAACCATTTAAAACTTATTCAAGATACTGCACTTCATATTCATGTATCGTAGTTATAACACACAGATAAGTAAGTACGCGTAGGACCTATAGGTTTTTTTAATCCCCATTGATCATCCCTTTACATGTAGTACACAAAAAAGTCGTCAAGAACCAAGGCAGTTTACTGTGGCATATATGAACATGCCATCAGTCAGTCAAGTTACATATCAGTCCTTCAATCCTTACTCAGTTTATAAAGGATAACATTGCAACGATTTAGAGATGGTTCTAGTCATATAGAGAGAATACTTCAAAGGGGGAAACCCCATTTTCAAGCGAGTGAGTGTGTGTGTCTGTGTGTATGTTATTGGCTTTTTACAGATGCATATCAATCATGACCGAGTATTTACATCTGTGGACCAACTTTTAATGTCACTTGCGGAAATATGTAACCTGGGATTGAACCCTGGGTCACAACCTGGAGCTATTGTACAGGTAGACCACAAAGTTTAATACAGTACCATATCAACTGCCTCTTTAAAACCTAATATTATCCTTTATATCTCAGGCTACAGTTCTATAAATGTACTATCCTTATTATAAACCAGGATCTCCTTGGTACATTTACAAGCAGCATTAAAACATTCTCATTTTTATTACAACACATTCAGACAAATTTCTATGCCCCAAATCTTACCCCAAAATAAAGGGGGGGGGGGGGGGGGGGAGGGGAGTAGTAATATACATGTTTTCAAAAATCTTGAACTTTTTGGACTTTTAATATTACATTTTATACATTAATTCCAATTTCACAATTGCTCAAAAATCAGGTAGTAGCAGTTTTGTGCACTTGCCGTTGTTTCTAAAAGAAAAGTTTGAAAGAGTATCCAGGTATTACTTCCAGACTACTAGGAAGTAACTCACACACATGGCAAGATAGTACTTTATATAAATTTGTTAGAATTGTTCCTAAACAAAATCTTAGAAACATCGGATATAGGATGATGCTCCATCTGTTTCCCTTTACATCTTAAAGATGAATGAAGTGCATGTCTGCTAAAATGTGGCAGCTACTAAAGTATTGGCATGATGATCCAATACAGATTTTGCTAAGCAAATAATATAGTAACCAAATAATTTATGTGTTTACCGGTATGCTAAATGTCACATCCCATGTTTAAAAGTCTATGTTATACCATTGCTTCCGTAGAGCTCAATTAATATTTTTATTAAACAAAAAACTTAGATTAAAGAAAATTTCAGATAACCACAACCCTGTTAACATTAATGCAAAGAAAATTTGTCAATATATAAAACTAAAGTATACAAAAACAGGTTTATAAAGATATGTATAAAATTAGATATAGTTATAAACTCTATACATGTACTACATGTACCTTAAATGCAAACTTAAACATTGAATTTTTGTTGAACAAATATAACATATTGGTACTATAACTTATAACTCATTCACATTTATAATGATGGTAGTTATCATTTTATGATTAATATGAATTTGTGCTTCCATTAGTAACATGTACTTAAGAGCTGAAAGAATACGATCTCTGACATGGGATTCACCTACAAGATATCTCAATATAATTATAAATTATGTTTTACATAAATACAGTGCGAACTGCTTTACAGTATACATATATGCTTTGCCTTTAATAATAGAGGTGTGATAATTAATTTCCTAAACAAGCTTTCTTCATCAAATTTTAACAGATTGATGCAACCTTGAAAGAAAAAATAGAATCTTGAAAAATAAAATATCCACCACTTTGAAAGGAATCTAGGAGTCCATTGAGAGAAACCATCATGAGTCTTGAGTATGTGGACAATCCATTCAAATAAATGAGTTCAAAGGATGTTCACAACCTCAATGGTTTATGGTTGATAGTTTTCTTGCAACAGGGCCAAAGCTTCAATATCCATGGCGGAATGTCCAAGTCCTAATGATGTAAGATGTACTTTAAAAATAAAATTGAGTTCTGGTCATGCTATTGCATTGCGAAATAAATGTTGTGGAATCGATCAGAAAAGGTTGATCATCTAGCATATACAAGTATTGGTGTGTACTACAAGGTTCTGGAACCCTCAAAATGATAAGAAATTTGGCACAGTCTTGGTAAAATTACAAGCACTGTACACAGAAAGATGTATATGGGACTACACAAACATGTGGCATAAAAATCTGTCCCAATTATTATCCTGTTAGAATGCCATATTTAGAATATCAAGGCTTTTGAAGAGCCAAGCTTTTCAGGGTACACTTTTAATCTTCCGCACTTGCATAATAAAAGTAACAATGCTCACAAATTATTTTTCACCTCTTCCCAGAACTCAAACTTCTCTTTAAGAAGACATGCTACACACCACTACATATTACAACAGACTGGACGTTTCACAGTATTTTAACCTAACAAATTACAGTACTAATCAATTCTTAGAATTTGGATGGGCACTTCATCTATACACCTCATGTGTTTATTACAGATTGAGCGCTTAAGGCCATCTAGATGATATGGCAAAAGTACAATCTTTATGGGGCAAGCAAATCAAATGTTGTTAATAGTGGAAACACCACCATCCTTGACACCCACCCCCCTTTATCCTCAAAAATATAATTCCTAACGTGAAAAGGAATCCCTTTCCCTACCATTGCACTCAGTTGTAAAGTAACATAAAAAACCATCATCATCAAAGATCAAGAAATACATTTAATTAGGATCACTGTAATTTACAGTAACCACCTTAAATGCGAGTTGATAATTATTTGAATAGTACACTTTCTTTCATCCTGTTTAAATCTCATTTATTAGGCCAATCTCCATTTCAAATGTAAAAAAGTAGACTAGACAAAATGTTTGACTCCATATGCACTCTAACTAATTCATTCCTTTGATATTGTCATCGAAACAGAGGAAGAATTTCCGTTTGATATCTTAACCATTCTCATTATTTAAATAAAAACAATGCCAGGTAGAGAAGAAACCACCATAGATGTACACTAGTTCCTTTCATAATAATAAAAAGAACGTGTATCCACATGGCATCGGTTTTTATTCCTCCATCCTCATAAGAAATACCATCTCCATTCTATCAATCTGAGGCATCTCAAGACCAGTTTCCATGGAAACATCACACCCAAATTCTTTCATCCTGAAATCAAATCATATATCAGGTTCACTGATTACAATCACTGATTACAATCACTGAAAAACTAACTACTGGCACCTTGCGAACATGGACATCACATGACAGTGGCTCTAGCGCCAGAATCCCTGATTTCATACTGGAATTAAGGAAGGTCACTGATCTGAGGTCATGGGGGGGGGGTCAAAGGTCGTTGGTCAAAGAGAGACGTCTTCCGCCGTACTGGCTTCTATGTGGTTCTCGGCGCTGCCGTTGGTGAGTTGCTCCTTGCTGCTTGATTCCGAGATGACGGGGGCCTTGGTCACAGTTTGCTTCCGTTCCATGTCGGGACTGGGACTCCTGTCGTCTGTGTAGCCGACGTTCTCTAGGAAGGCACCGACTGCACCGAAGTAGCCCTGAAAGATGCAATGTGAACTGGCATTAGGATACGAGTGCAAGGAAGTGATGTAGCTGATGGCACAAAAATTCATCGTTACACATTGAAAGTGAAGGTTATATCATTGGATTTCGTGCAGTTGTATATGAGCAAAGAGAAAACTGGACAAATGTACAGGGAAATAATGGGACTTTTTAATTTTTATCATAACTTTGTCTGTTCAGATCCGGAAGTTCAATATCTCTCTGTATATGAGTAGATGCTCTTCTGGCTTATAAACTGATGAATTATTCGTAAAAAGAGTTGTTTACTGTGAAAGTTAAATGTATTCATTCAAACCTCAGTTCAATGGTGTACTGTCATCTTGAAATCCACAAACAGTATACCAAGAATATACCTACTCATCAAGAACAGCAAACAAAATTGTAGACAAAATTAAGAATAAACCTGCAGCACTGTATTTTCTTTACCTCGTGTTGCAAGAAAAGGGCCTTTTTTGTTCCTTTGGTCCAGTACTCCATGGCATAGGCCAGCGTTTTCTGTGCAACTGGGTTGGTACGGAGGAAGTTTCCGGCAAACACAATTCGTTCAATGCCCTGTAACAGATAATTCAATTTCAATTTATTTCTCCACAAATGCCAAACATAGGAAAATACACAAAATAAAATACATACATAATGTACAATACAATAATAGAACATGTACAGCATATATAAAGTGACTCCATATGGAACAATGTATGTTTTAAAAGAAAAGAAAAAAGCAAATGTAGAAGGGGTAGTCAAAAATCGAAAAAAAATTGTTGAGGACTACCCCCAGATAGAAAATGATTTCAAAGTCAATCTCCACAGCCTCAAATATCACCTATATTTCATAAGGCAGTGGTGATGAGTGATAAGAAAGGTGATGGGCTGAGGAAAATGATGAACATATTTATAGGTCATAAAGGAAGTTCTGTCTATACTGACGTTTAGTGTCAATAAGTGCAAGGTAACCCCAAACCAAGGCTAAAGGTTATCCCTTTCTGTGCTGGTAGTGCATGGCAGTGCAATTTCAAAGATTTGTACAACTCCATACATTTAACTAACCATTGGTTGAATATATGTCGTTCACACACAGTCATTTTTCACCTCTACTTCATTCAATAATCCATTCAAATTTTCAGGAAATCTTTTTCTTTTTTTTGGTTTGAAAATCGTACTTATTGTGTTTACTTCTAAAAATGGTACAAAATATGATAAAACAGTACTGGTTGGCAGCTTTATACTTTATTTGCTTATTGAAAAACTATACCTCCGGGTTTAAACCACACCTATCCTCAGGACTTATGTATGACATCAAACAGGAAACTACACCTGAATATTAAAGGTTCTTAAGATCTTACCTCTCTCATGGCTGCCATCATAGCTATAGACCCAATGTTATTGGTAATGGTTACTAGAGTTGCTCTTGCTAAGTCACACTTGCATGTCTCCTCCCTCTTCTCTTTGATGTGCATGTTACCAAAACTGAAAACAAACAAAAAAGAAAATTAGATTATAAAGTTTCAGATTAAACTAGAAATATCGCAATCTCCATTACTGGCAAACAAATTGACAAGGACAATATATAACACTTTTTACGAATAAAACTTGTTTGTTGATATAATACCTACTGAAACAAACTTTGTTAAAAGTCATGTGATATCATCTGAAACCCCCCCCCCCCCCTTAAGAAGAAAAACATTCCAATAACCCCAACAATCAAAACAAAACAAAATTAACAACAAAAAAAAATCAAATACAGGCATCAAGTTGAGGAAAGTTCATTAAAGCACAGTTTTTCTTGTCTGATTGTGGAACTCGGTTGATTATTACTAAATGTTGCTATACCGGTATTTAAAACAAAGATAGGAGAAATATGAGTTGGGTAAAGGGAAATAGAGAGAAATATTCACATGACAATGTAGATGAAGAGAATGAGGTAAACATCCGATGACAAATAATATCAATTACCAATGATCATTTTTTTAAATAAAATTGGTACATCAGACTCTCGGCTTAGTTACCTGCTGGCAATTGTGGATCCGGGAAGGCCAAATCGTTCATAGTCTCCTCCATAGATGTCTCTGACCAGTTTGTCTGCCTTGGTGTTGTCTCCCTTGGAGGCCATATCAAGAGCTTCTTCAAAGGTTTCGCATCCAGTCAGTAAGCAGCATAGACCTAGGAAAGTTCCCCCACCAAGACTGATGATAGAGATAACATAGAAGGATCATTAAAGCCAGTCTGCACTAGTTGGCCAGGGGGTTTAGACGTCCCTGCAAGATCACTGACAGGTGGTTATCTCATCAAATCAGCTCTCTATTAACATAAGAAAAAGAGGATCATGGGGGGACCAACGGGCACCGCTTAGACATTGTTTGCTATGAAGAGGGTGCAAGTAGCTACAAGTTGTGCAGTGAAAAACTATTCTTAAATTCTTGAAGTTGTAGGGAAAAAAATCTGTAGCAGACTTACTGATTTAACCTAAATGCTAGAAAAATTAAAGATAGTTGCCAAAAATGAGTTGATTAAAAATTCATAATATGCAAGGCTAATGAAGATATTAGGACAACATGCAGTCTACAACGAGCGCATTCAAAAGTATTCAACTAGTAGTAATCACATACTTTACATTGATTAATACAGAAAAGAAATGTTCACACTTTATTACACATATTTGATAAATATTTCCAGTTTGTATTGTACAATTATTGGCTATTGGGATATTTCTACTAGAAAAAATTAATAAAACTTTGATGTTGTTCTTTTAATTATAAATCCATGGTAATGTAATCACTTGATTTGGGTCACAGATCTGGGGGGCGTTTCACAAAACTTGTCATCAATGACAAATGACAATTTTTATTATGAGCTACTGAAATGCTTGCTTCTGATTGGTCATCAGCAGATTTGTCACTGACTTTTATCATTTATCATTGAAAGAAGGCTTTGTGAAATGCCCCCCCCCCCCCCCCGGGATACTGCTCAAGGATTATTTGTTGTTCAGCCTTCAACGACAGGACGTACCTAGTTCCTGTGACTCTTTCAAAGTCCTTGTGCGACCTAACGGCCAGCATGCTGACCCCTGACCCCACATTGACCACCAGGTATGGGTATGGGTTCTTGAAGTCGAAGGGGACCTTCTCACTCGCCTCGTTGTCCAGAGGGTCAGGATTATTCCAGTAGTAGCACTCGTTAGGTAGTAACCGATCAACGAAGTGGATTCCTCGTATCAAGCAGTTGAATTCATCTGCTTTTACTAGTTGCATATTGACAGTCTGCAAAAGAAGGGAGAAAGTTTGTAGGCATATAGTTATTGGTTCTGTCTAACAATTTCGAGACACTGCAGAAATGTTAGTTGTGATATACATATGTTTAGGATTATACAAAAATTATTACAAAGATGAATGGGACATTTGGGGGCACAACTACAGTAAATTTAATATATTTGTTTGTTTACAAAACATATTAAGGTTTTAAAAAAAAAAATTAGGGGGAAGGGGGAGCTACTATGCTTGGTTATTCAACAAGGCACAAGACAAAATTATGTTGACGAGTACATTCTAGAAAAATAGTTCTTTTGTAACCAACGATGCAATTTTCATTGTTAAGATGTTGTATGCTGCATATCTGACGCACAAGATTATGGCACAGAAAAAAATAAGAATTCTAATTTGTTTTCTCTACATTACCATAGCTTACCTCCCTCCTCTTCCAAAAGAGTAGATTTCATTAATTAGGTAAAG
This sequence comes from Strongylocentrotus droebachiensis, assembly GCA_035222895.1. NCBI lineage: Eukaryota > Metazoa > Echinodermata > Echinoidea > Camarodonta > Strongylocentrotidae > Strongylocentrotus > Strongylocentrotus droebachiensis. The sequence goes on from JAVYIG010008558.1 coordinate 46,830, forward strand.
CATGCCAAGGCCTAAGGGATATTTGAATGGCTCTTTTGATGGTAACTTAAAGGGAGTGTAGCTTGGCAAATACTGGTTAACGTAATCTACGGCTTCTTTTGGACAACTGCACATAAATGAATGGACTTGATTATTGGTATTCAGCAACTTAATCTCTACATGGTAAGCGCGCACTATCGTTCACGAAACAGACGGAAGTACTCCTCACGCTTCGGTTTCGCGTAAGTTGCAGGCACGTGATTACTGCTGTCATGTAGTCTGTAGTCGTATTATACCCGATTGGCCCCAAGCCAGGCCACTGGCAAGACACGTAGTATCGTCACGCTACACTCCTTTAAAGTGTGGAGTTACATTAAACAGACCTCCCACACTTTCACAACAAAGGATAGCACACCATGTCATGTGCTCAAATCACTCGTATCCTCACCTCTAATATATCTCTTTCAAATTTATAAGCTCCGCCCCCTGTCGTATGCAGAGTATTTGACACACTGGATAGATTCTTGTCTTTAACGAGGTCCAAGAACTGGGACATGTTATACGTCGGGAAGCGTATAAAATGTAGCGTCCCGTGGTGCCCGAGCACCTGAACATTCTCGATCTGCAGGTGTGCATCTCTTACGCCAGTCTCCCCGTAAGCGGTGGTCGACGTCAGGTAGCGTTGGATTTTCTCGAGGATGCCCGGCTCGACGTTTGCATCGGTAGGGGTGTTTGAGTTTTCTATGTCTGTCGGTTCAAAGTAGACGAGCTTCACCAGGGTGCCCCCAATGTCTGCCCCACACCATGGCATAGCTGAATAAATGAAATAAAAAATGATATTCATTTCAATTCAATTTTTCAATTTCAAAGTTCAATTTCAATTTATTGTCCAATATTGGAAATTTGTTTTGCTCACATTTTACAAACGTATAATGCAGGCCTTCTCAACTGGAGGCGCTTGCGGTCAGTTAGAGTGGCGCGCGGCTGTTCCAAAAAATTAATGAAAATTAAAAATTAAAAAATTAAAGAAAGAACAACATTAAAAAATTATATTTTAAAATAAAAAAGTCAGAAAAATCAAAACGTCGCAGTCCAAGTTGAGCCCAAAATGTAAGCAAGCCATTTTGTTTGTTTGATTTTCACTTTATTTTGACATTCCCGTGTTTATTGCACCAAAATAACTACATAGAATCTAGGTCTATAAATTAACTTCCAGTGTAGATTTTAGCCAGGAATTGTACTAAATATTTCACATCAATATGATATTATGATTGATGTTTTATGGAACCAAAAGGTGTTAAAAATGCCACATATGGGCCTCAAAAAAGCCCTAAAATCCACTAGCTTCCGGGGGCTTCGCCCCGTGAACCCCACCCGGTATCGGCTCGGTCGCTACGCCCCCTCGTAACACAGTCACCAAACATACAGGTTGGCACTTCAACCTCAATTCATTTTTGTTTTGGCGCTTCTAATAAACTAGTTGAGAAGGCCTGGTATAAAGAATCAAAATAAGTTTACATACATAAACACATCATATACTTTGATATAGAAATTTTTCAGAATATTGCTTTACAGAATGTTTTCCTAAATGTACGTTATAAAAAACAAAATAAGTGAATTATTTTAAATGTTCGAGTGAACGGGATGGCCCGGGAAAGGTTACAAACAAAAAACATTACAAAATATTGAAAGTAATGCATAGAAGTGTGACAATCAAATGGTTTGAATGATTGGCTGAGGATGTGAAGGCTACAACTCAAGCTCAGTATCGACCTAATGCCCTTTGGCAAGATTCTAATCAATGTCTGCCTCTTTTGAGTCAAGTGAAATAAGCAGATACATGTACCTATTTGGATCCATTCCTTGAAATTCACTCAATACTGACAATGCTGAATTGAATGAAATTGCTGGTAGTGAGATTAACTTTAATAAATAATGCAAATATTAAAATCCAAAACTCAACATTGCTACATGTATACGTCATGCAAATTAATCATCGGATCAATTGAATTGATATTTGAACTGTAGCTTGTATCACATACATGATACAGTCCTACACATCATCTATCTGACAGAAACAAAATCCAACACCTTTGCCAGGCATTTTTTTCTACCAGCACAAAATGCAAGCATACTTAAAAAAAATACAGGCTCAGACACAGTGAGATCTACTACTTGTATTGTATCTGTCTGTCACTCAATATTTATTGTCAATAAGAGTAATAGAATATGCCACATGCTGTATGCTTTTAACTGTAATGTAGTTTTCACGCACACTGTACATGTATGTCATTGTAATCCATAGGATTAATGTAGCATATTCAAACTACAGTAGTAACTTCATTGTTGCATTCTTTGAACGATTGTAACACAACTTAAAATGGAATGAGAATTGTATGTTCTTGTATATGAATAATTGATTGATATTAAGTTACTCCAGTTCTTTAAAAAATTCACAACTATAATTTTAGGGAACTGTGAATGGATACAACTTACAGGTGTAAATGTTAATAAAAAATCTTAATTTTTCCAAGATAAATAATGGACTTCAAGTACAGTATTTTTTCAGTTTCAAAAGCAAAGTACATACATGTAGTACATGTACGATTAGGCAACTACATAGATATTTTCCACTCTACAGATTCCTGGATTCGATAACTAAGGTGATATTCTCATTGCTTTTATTTCTGGTGTTGTCTCGGAGTTGAACTTTGCCTACCGTATTTCAAACTGATTATATACCATTATTACCTTTTCAAGTGATTACACAGTGGCAACATGAGCTTGTTCATTTCACTGCTGATCAAACAGAATTCTATATTTACAATTCAATCACGTCATGACCAGGTGAACATACAATTTCAAGCACAACCATTTTTAAGTAAATAGAAATCACGCTGCATCATCCTAGAGCAAGAAGGAAAAAATTATCCTTACATACATGTATATATGTACCGGTAGCTATTTATTATCACAATTGTAAGACTACCCAAGATCCTTTATATATCTATTGATTCCATCTTATCTAGGAATTTAAAGAACATAGACATAACCCTTCTATTTAAAACAATTTTCCCAAACAAAATGCACATATTATTTACAAATGTAGATTGCATACAATGACAGAGTTCTCTGAATAAAAATAATGTCTGCATTGCTGGGTAATTCCATGTCCCTCTATCTCTCTACCTTGGTACCATACTGCGATAGATAGTATTTTTTTGCTTTTCTTCCCTAGTATTACCCCCTTTCCCCTTTTTCATCCTCCCTTTCCTTCCCCCTCTTTTCATCTTTTCTTTCTTTTTCTTTTGACCACCAGGACCAATGTTATAGAAGCTTATTCTTTTCTTAGATCCTTGAACTTGCAAACTCTTGAACTTGCAAACTAGCTCTGTTCTCATACATTGGCTTGTAAAATCATAAAAATATGTTCTTAACTTCTTTACCTACAAACAAACACCTTGTAAAATTTGCCCATGTACATGTATACCCATGATGCGTACTTTGAATGTTTGCTGAAAGTGGAATAAACTGAACTTAATTAGTCTGCTGAACTGAACTACGTGTACGTGTAGTATCTGAACTGAACTGAGCTGAACCGAACTCTACTGGATACAGCTGTATGTGCAGATCATGAAGAGATTCTTAGTCAGGCTCAGGGCCCAGGGATAGATTAGCTAGGGTACCAGTATTTTCAGGCACTTCCTGTGCAGTTTAACAGCTGCTGGTATGACCTGTCCTGGTATACCATTATATTATTTTATCCGCCTTCAAGATGGTTAGTTATTAATTACCAAGCAAGAGGCTAGACAAATTTAGGAAAGATCGATACTATCAATAGTAACAGTACCAGTACATTGAGAAGATCCTTACCGTATTAGTACAGGCTTCTTTGTACATGTACTTTAAAAAAAAACTTGGTTGTTTTAGGAATACTTTTTTTTTTAAATCAAGTTACTATACCGATAACAAATATAACAAAATATGTCCTTTTTTTTTATCCTAGAGGATTTAAGCAAAAAAGTGTCCCTCAGTCACTGTTCCTTATGTGAACAAGTACAGTATATTTTTACATGTATTTACATATATGATTAATCTAAGTTTTGTTTGAGAGGATGTGCACAAAAACAAACTTGTAAACACTAGACTGCACTTCAAAAATCAGAGTCCACTTGAACGCTTTTAGCTAGATAAATGCGCTATAAATGAAGCTTTATCTTTTTCTGATGATAAAATCATAAGAGATCTGATAATTGTTTTTCTAATCATACCCCCTTTAGTTTGTAATTCTCAATAAACAAACAAAACTATACATGCATACAATGTTATATTGTATACAGTATTGCTCGGAATAAAGTTGACAGATTCACGCCAGGTCTCGCGTGAAAAAAAAAAAGATCGGGTCACGCGGTAATAACGCGGTAACTGGTTCCCGTGCGTTACAATTACCGCGTTAATTATCGCGGGAATGTAACACGAGATTTTCTAAAAATCTCGTAATGTACCATCACGTACGTCAGTCCCTTTGCCATGTATCAAACAAAGAGGATTCGCACGTAAATCACTTAAATGAACGACTCCCGATCTATTTCCTCTCTCTAGTATCTTTTATTCCTACCAAGTTTCTTCTTCTCCCGATCTATTTCTTTTCTCTAGTATCCTTTATTCCTACCCAATCTCTTCTTCTCTCGATCTATTTCATCTCTCTAGTATCCTTTATTCCTAGTCTCTTCTCCCGATCTAATTCCTCTCTCTAGTATCATTTATTTCTACCGAGTCTCTTCTTCTCCCGATCTATTTCCCTTCTCTAGTATCCTTTATTCCTACCCAGTCTCTTCTTCTCCCGATCTATTTCATCTCTCTTTATTCCTACCCAGTCTCTTCTTCTCTCGATCTATTTCCCTTCTCTAGTTTCCTTTATTCCTAGTCTCTTCTTCTCCTGATCTATTTCCTCTCTCTAGTATCCTTTATTCCTACCCAGTCTCTTCTTCTCTCGATCTATTTCATCTCTCTAGTATCCTTTATTCCTACCCAGTCTCTTCTTCTCCCGATCTATTTCATCTCTCTTTATTCCTACCCAGTCTCTTCTTCTCTCGATCTATTTCATCTCTCTTTATTCCTACCCAGTCTCTTCTTCTTTCGATCTATTTCATCTCTCTAGTTTCCTTTATTCCTACCCAGTCTCTTCTTCTCTCGATCTATTTCATCTCTCTAGTTTCCTTTATTCCTACCCAGTCTCTTCTTCTCCCGATCTATTTCATCTCTCTTTATTCCTACCCAGTCTCTTCTTCTCTCGATCTATTTCCTCTCTCTAGTATCCTTTATTCCTACCCAGTCTCTTCTTCTCTCGATCTATTTCCTCTCTCTAGTTTCCTTTATTCCTACCCAGTCTCTTCTTCTCCCGATCTATTTCCTCTCTCTAGTTTCCTTTATTCCTACCCAGTCTCTTCTTCTCCCGATCTATTTCATCTCTCTTTATTCCTACCCAGTCTCTTCTTCTCTCGATCTATTTCCTCTCTCTAGTATCCTTTATTCCTACCCAGTCTCTTCTTCTCTCGATCTATTTCATCTCTCTTTATTCCTACCCAGTCTCTTCTTCTCTCGATCTATTTCCTCTCTCTAGTATCCTTTATTCCTACCCAGTCTCTTCTTCTCTCGATCTATTTCATCTCTCTAGTATCCTTTATTCCTACCCAGTCTCTTCTTCTCTCGATCTATTTCATCTCTCTAGTTTCCTTTATTCCTACCCAGTCTCTTCTTCTCCCGATCTATTTCATCTCTCTTTATTCCTACCCAGTCTCTTCTTCTCTCGATCTATTTCCTCTCTCTAGTATCCTTTATTCCTACCCAGTCTCTTCTTCTCTCGATCTATTTCATCTCTCAAGTATCCTTTAATCCTACCCAGTCTCTTCTTCTCTCGATCTATTTCCTCCCTCTAGTATTCTTTATTCCTACCCAGTCTCTTCTTCTCTCGATCTATTTCATCTCTCTTTATTCCTACCCAGTCTCTTCTTCTCTCGATCTATTTCCTCTCTCTAGTATCCTTTATTCCTACCCAGTCTCTTCTTCTCTCGATCTATTTCATCTCTCTTTATTCCTACCCAGTCTCTTCTTCTCTCGATCTATTTCCTCTCTCTAGTATCCTTTATTCCTACCCAGTCTCTTCTTCTCTCGATCTATTTCATCTCTCTTTATTCCTACCCAGTCTCTTCTTCTCTCGATCTATTTCCTCTCTCTAGTATCCTTTATTCCTACCCAGTCTCTTCTTCTCTCGATCTATTTCATCTCTCTTTATTCCTACCCAGTCTCTTCTTCTCTCGATCTATTTCCTCTCTCTAGTATCCTTTATTCCTACCCAGTCTCTTCTTCTCCCGATCTATTTCATCTCTCTAGTATCCTTTATTCCTACCCAGTCTCTTCTTCTCCCGATCTATTTCATCTCTCTTTATTCCTACCCAGTCTCTTCTTCTCTCGATCTATTTCATCTCTCTTTATTCCTACCCAGTCTCTTCTTCTTTCGATCTATTTCATCTCTCTAGTTTCCTTTATTCCTACCCAGTCTCTTCTTCTCTCGATCTATTTCATCTCTCTAGTTTCCTTTATTCCTACCCAGTCTCTTCTTCTCCCGATCTATTTCATCTCTCTTTATTCCTACCCAGTCTCTTCTTCTCTCGATCTATTTCCTCTCTCTAGTATCCTTTATTCCTACCCAGTCTCTTCTTCTCTCGATCTATTTCCTCTCTCTAGTTTCCTTTATTCCTACCCAGTCTCTTCTTCTCCCGATCTATTTCCTCTCTCTAGTTTCCTTTATTCCTACCCAGTCTCTTCTTCTCCCGATCTATTTCATCTCTCTTTATTCCTACCCAGTCTCTTCTTCTCTCGATCTATTTCCTCACTCTAGTATCCTTTATTCCTACCCAGTCTCTTCTTCTCTCGATCTATTTCATCTCTCTTTATTCCTACCCAGTCTCTTCTTCTCTCGATCTATTTCCTCTCTCTAGTATCCTTTATTCCTACCCAGTCTCTTCTTCTCTCGATCTATTTCATCTCTCTTTATTCCTACCCAGTCTCTTCTTCTCTCGATCTATTTCCTCTCTCTAGTATCCTTTATTCCTACCCAGTCTCTTCTTCTCTAGATCTATTTCCTCTCTCTAGTATCCTTTATTCCTACCCAGTCTCTTCTTCTCTCGATCTATTTCATCTCTCTTTATTCCTACCCAGTCTCTTCTTCTCTCGATCTATTTCCTCTCTCTAGTATCCTTTATTCCTACCCAGTCTCTTCTTCTCTCGATCTATTTCCTCTCTCTAGTATCCTTTATTCCTACCCAGTCTCTTCTTCTCTCGATCTATTTCATCTCTCTTTATTCCTACCCAGTCTCTTCTTCTCTCGATCTATTTCCTCTCTCTAGTATCCTTTATTCCTACCCAGTCTCTTCTTCTCCCGATCTATTTCATCTCTCTAGTATCCTTTATTCCTACCCAGTCTCTTCTTCTCCCGATCTATTTCATCTCTCTTTATTCCTACCCAGTCTCTTCTTCTCTCGATCTATTTCATCTCTCTTTATTCCTACCCAGTCTCTTCTTCTCTCGATCTATTTCCTCTCTCTAGTATCCTTTATTCCTACCCAGTCTCTTCTTCTCTCGATCTATTTCCTCTCTCTAGTATCCTTTATTCCTACCCAGTCTCTTCTTCTCTCGATCTATTTCATCTCTCTTTATTCCTACCCAGTCTCTTCTTCTCTCGATCTATTTCCTCTCTCTAGTATCCTTTATTCCTACCCAGTCTCTTCTTCTCTCGATCTATTTCATCTCTCTTTATTCCTACCCAGTCTCTTCTTCTCTCGATCTATTTCCTCTCTCTAGTATCCTTTATTCCTACCCAGTCTCTTCTTCTCTCGATCTATTTCATCTCTCTTTATTCCTACCCAGTCTCTTCTTCTCTCGATCTATTTCATCTCTCTTTATTCCTACCCAGTCTCTTCTTCTCTCGATCTATTTCATCTCTCTTTATTCCTACCCAGTCTCTTCTTCTTTCGATCTATTTCATCTCTCTAGTTTCCTTTATTCCTACCCAGTCTCTTCTTCTCTCGATCTATTTCATCTCTCTAGTTTCCTTTATTCCTACCCAGTCTCTTCTTCTCCCGATCTATTTCATCTCTCTTTATTCCTACCCAGTCTCTTCTTCTCTCGATCTATTTTCTCTCTCTAGTATCCTTTATTCCTACCCAGTCTCTTCTTCTCTCGATCTATTTCCTCTCTCTAGTTTCCTTTATTCCTACCCAGTCTCTTCTTCTCCCGATCTATTTCCTCTCTCTAGTTTCCTTTATTCCTACCCAGTCTCTTCTTCTCCCGATCTATTTCATCTCTCTTTATTCCTACCCAGTCTCTTCTTCTCTCGATCTATTTCCTCACTCTAGTATCCTTTATTCCTACCCAGTCTCTTCTTCTCTCGATCTATTTCATCTCTCTTTATTCCTACCCAGTCTCTTCTTCTCTCGATCTATTTCCTCTCTCTAGTATCCTTTATTCCTACCCAGTCTCTTCTTCTCTCGATCTATTTCATCTCTCTAGTATCCTTTATTCCTACCCAGTCTCTTCTTCTCTCGATCTATTTCATCTCTCTAGTTTCCTTTATTCCTACCCAGTCTCTTCTTCTCCCGATCTATTTCATCTCTCTTTATTCCTACCCAGTCTCTTCTTCTCTCGATCTATTTCCTCTCTCTAGTATCCTTTATTCCTACCCAGTCTCTTCTTCTCTCGATCTATTTCATCTCTCTAGTATCCTTTATTCCTACCCAGTCTCTTCTTTCGATCTATTTCCTCCCTCTAGTATTCTTTATTCCTACCCAGTCTCTTCTTCTCTCGATCTATTTCATCTCTCTTTATTCCTACCCAGTCTCTTCTTCTCTCGATCTATTTCCTCTCTCTAGTATCCTTTATTCCTACCCAGTCTCTTCTTCTCTCGATCTATTTCATCTCTCTTTATTCCTACCCAGTCTCTTCTTCTCTCGATCTATTTCCTCTCTCTAGTATCCTTTATTCCTACCCAGTCTCTTCTTCTCTCGATCTATTTCATCTCTCTTTATTCCTACCCAGTCTCTTCTTCTCTCGATCTATTTCCTCTCTCTAGTATCCTTTATTCCTACCCAGTCTCTTCTTCTCTCGATCTATTTCATCTCTCTTTATTCCTACCCAGTCTCTTCTTCTCTCGATCTATTTCCTCTCTCTAGTATCCTTTATTCCTACCCAGTCTCTTCTTCTCCCGATCTATTTCATCTCTCTAGTATCCTTTATTCCTACCCAGTCTCTTCTTCTCCCGATCTATTTCATCTCTCTTTATTCCTACCCAGTCTCTTCTTCTCTCGATCTATTTCATCTCTCTTTATTCCTACCCAGTCTCTTCTTCTCTCGATCTATTTCCTCTCTCTAGTATCCTTTATTCCTACCCAGTCTCTTCTTCTCTCGATCTATTTCCTCTCTCTAGTATCCTTTATTCCTACCCAGTCTCTTCTTCTCTCGATCTATTTCATCTCTCTTTATTCCTACCCAGTCTCTTCTTCTCTCGATCTATTTCCTCTCTCTAGTATCCTTTATTCCTACCCAGTCTCTTCTTCTCTCGATCTATTTCATCTCTCTTTATTCCTACCCAGTCTCTTCTTCTCTCGATCTATTTCCTCTCTCTAGTATCCTTTATTCCTACCCAGTCTCTTCTTCTCTCGATCTATTTCATCTCTCTTTATTCCTACCCAGTCTCTTCTTCTCTCGATCTATTTCATCTCTCTTTATTCCTACCCAGTCTCTTCTTCTCTCGATCTATTTCATCTCTCTAGTATCCTTTATTTTTTACCCAGTCTCTTCTTCTTTCCATGTATTTCCTCTCTCTCTTTAGTATCTTTTATTCCTACCCAGTCTCTTCTTCTCTCCATCTTTTTCCTCTCTCTCTACAGTATCCTTTATTTTTTACCCAGTCTCTCCTTCTCTCTTTAGTATCATTTATTCCTATCCAGTCTTTTCTCCTCTCCATCTTTTTCCTGTCTCTATAGTATCCTTTATTCATCTGAAATGTGGTGTCATGTCAATCAACACCAAAGTTAAAAAACACCGCGTATTGTTACGCGCCTTTGTTCTGAGAGCGCCGACTAAGGACATACTCGTGGTGGGAATGTACTAAATCTGTCATTTTTTGTAAGTCGTTGTTGTGACTACGATACAATGCCACGTGGCATGAGAACAACATTGTTCAATTATTGGAGCATACGAACCATTTAGATTGGAAATTAACAAAATTGAGGAAGCAGTGGCGGATCCAGGATATTCAAATAGAGGGGTGGGGGGGGGGGGCAACGGGCCGGACCCCTTCCTCCCTGGCAAAAAAACACAGACGGGCCCCACCCCTTAGTTTAAAAGTTTTTAAAAAAATAGATGGTAACCACAAAGTTACTTTTTTTTTTAATCAAGGGGGGGGGGGGAAGGGGCTGTTGAGTAAAAACATGATTATAGTTGTAGTGCTCACACTACCCCCCCCCCCCCATCTTGAGCAACAAGAAAAAGATTTTCGCCTCCCTCCCCCCCCCCCCCCCACCTCTATTGAAAAACGCTGGATCCGTCACTGTTTCCTCTACTATTTTCACCATCTCTCATATATTCTCTCTCACTTTCTACCTAAACGTATCACTTCATCAGCCCTCCGATCTTTCAACAGCCTCCATCTCTTTCTTCTTCTAATTTTGATCATCCATTTTCACACGCTTTTTCATGCAACAATGTTTTCTTCATTCTTTCTCAACTACTCTTTTCACCATCTCTCATATCCTAAATAAACCATAATGGCAAACGATGTTAGTAGGATTTAATATCCTAAATAAACCATAATGGCAAACGATGTTAGTAGGATTTACATCATATTACACAAAGGATAAACAAACGATGTACATGTACTTTGCTCTCAATTTTCAAATCTATATTTTCTCGGCGTCATGATAAACATACGATACGTCCAAACACATTGCTTCCTGTCCTATAATTGACGTTAAACTTGCATCAGAAAATGTGCCCAAACCCAAGATTCTATCAGGCACTATATGCAATCAGTATTTAATCCGTTAAATAATTTTCAAATACCATTAAGGGGACCTTTAGAATTGGTTCATAAAAGGAGTATTGTTTCTCTAATCTCCCGTTTCCTCCCAGCCGGCCAGCGCCCTGTCATCGGGCTCTTGGAATTAAGGGAACCTTTAGAATTTGTTCATAAAAGATTTCTTGAAGTCCGGTTTCTTTCAGGCTCAGCTCACATTTTGATGTGTAAGGGGTTTTCTCTATCTCTCTTTAACTCTTCAGATGAACTTTATTGTTCCCATTCCAATACAATTTACATATATTTACGAACCAAGGGATAATTGTCTGGCGGCAGCCAGATAATCCTATCTTTCCATATGTTATGTTGCTTTACTTCTATCGTCTTCTCTTTCTAATGCATGAGTGCAAAGGCTACACATGAAGAGAAAATATTAACAAAATTATCCATTTCCATCATTAAAGTTCTAATAATATTTTAAACAGGTTAAGGTAAGATTCAAAGCACTAGCTGCTAAACGTATCACTTCATCAGCCCTCCGATCAAAGCACTAGCTGACATTAGAAGGCGGACGTGGTTTATTTAAAAACGCTCAAGAAATGCCTGAAATACAGGCGCGGATCCAGGGAAGGAGCGTGCTTGGCTCCCTCCCCGCCAAAATGAAAGAGAAAGAGAGAGAGAGAGAGAGAGAAGGAGAATAAGGGAAAGGGAAATAAAGAAGAGAGGAAGAAGAAAAGAAACGGAGAAGGAGATCGGGGGCATTGCATCCCAGACTGTTGCCCCCCCCCCCCCCCCCAGCAAACAGAGGGAAGGAAGGAAATGAAAAAGAACAGAGATAATGGGAAGGAAAAAAAAAGAGGAAGAAGAGCCGATTTCCCCGCCAACAAGGTGTGGATCGGGGGAAGGGGGGGGGGGGGGCAAAAGGCAACATAAATGAATCAGAAAATAAAACGAAATCGGTGACATGGCCTCGGACCTCCAATTATCACCTTATTAATCAATCAATAATGATCCCCCCTTTTCTAATATTCCTCTCTTCCTTCATTTCCTTCCTTTCCTTTTTTGATTTGTCCTTTATATTTTCCCATTGTCTTTAGTAGTCTTCTACTATTTCTCCCCGTCTATGTCTCTCTCCAGTTATTTAGTATCTCTTAAGTCCTATGGGGGGTGGGGGGAGAGGGGGATGGGCCGTCTCGGCCTCCTGAATTCATTTTAATGATTGTTTCTTTTTTAGGTACCTTTTTTCCAGTTTCGGAATTATGGACCCTATTTCATTTTTTGAAATTATGAACCCTATTGCATTTTCGGAAATACAAACCTTCGGACACCCCCCCCCCCCCCCAGGAACGATAACCCCCGTGGGCTATAACACCCGAGGACAAATACCCCCCCCCCCCCCCCCGTGGAAAAAATATCCACAGAGGAGAATTAGTTCCCCTAGGACAAATATGCCCCAAGGACAAATACACCCCCCCCCCCCCCGTTCATTGAAGGGGAACGTCTTTGCCAACTCATATTTCCCAAGGACTGTAAAGACAACAAGCAACCATTGACCAAACCTCCCTGCTCTCATTTAAAAATGCAGTTACTAAAGAACTTTTTTCAAAAATGTAATCGTCCACCCTCCACCACCTCCAGTCAAAAACTCTTCTTCGGAGTATTTAGGAGGAAAAGAATCCAAGATCGAAGATGATAATTTGCTTCTTTTTTTTTGGGGGGGGGGGGTGGTGAAAATCAAAGGGGGTAATTTTCCGAGGGGGAGGGGGTAATTGCCCTGGCCTGGGGTGTTCGTCCTATAACCCTTTTTATTTATATCAAGTCTCCTCTTCTTCGCATGTATTTTCTCTCCCTAGAATCCTTTATTCTTATCCAGTTTCTGAATCTTCCCATCTATTTCCTCGTCCTAGTAACTGTAGTATTATTTATTCCTTTACAGTCGCCTCTTCTTCGTTCCATATATTTCCTATCTCTGATATCATTTAATCTTTAATATCTACATGTCTTTAGCTTCCCTTTTATCCTTTATTCTTTGATTGGTCATCTGAAGACATCACCCTCCATGGATGTTTACAAGTCCAGTCAGACATTGATTGATTAGCAATTGAATGACATGAGGTCACTGTCCTCCACACCTCTACCCAACCACGTCTTTCTACTTCCCTCTCCCCCTCACTCTCTCTCTCTCCCTCCTCCACGTGATTACATTTCCCAGACATGTTTTGACAGTTCTTATCTAAGATATATGACACGCCCCAGCCAGCTGAAACTGAAAGGGCTTGTATAGTCTGCCAATTCAGACTTCATACCACTTGGAATACCTCAGGAGAATAAATGACAACTGAAAACAAGCAAACATTTGCTTTCAAAAAATAAACTTGCAAATTATTATTTAGACAATGAGAAGAGCTAACTTGTCATCTGAAAATCACCATTTCGAGATAGAACGAGATTGTACGAGTAGTTGTTGTAGTGGTTTTAAAAATGGAATTCCTTTGTCCGAAACTAGACTTTTAGCTTTTATACCATCGATGGTTCCAACAACGTGTGTAAGGAAATTAATCTTTCGGATAACTTTCATCTGATTTTCGGATTTATAGTCAAAAATGGATATTCTAAAAGTGGGATCACGTCATATAATCAGGTAAGTATGCACTAATTGATCAATCTGTAGCTAAAAAATTGAATGCTGCGTGTTTATGCTTAGTTGGGTCGTTTGTATTTTCAAACCAGAATAAGCAAAGCGGTATGAGAATATTTTATAAACAACTCATGTCCTATGTAATTATCAAACTTGCGTGCCTCGCGCTCGCGTATCGATGAATGAATTGACATTCCTTTGTTTCATTGTCTTTGGTTACTAGGTTACACGCTGGGGTAGTTTAAGTTTATCAGACCATTATAATGTTCAATGTATTTGTGGCTGCTTTTACCTCTTGAAATAAAGGCTCTTCGTGATTCAAATATTCAACAATTATTCTGAAATAATGATGGTATTGTGAAATCCTACCCAAACTCGTCATTTCTCATTATCAAAGAACATTTTTTTCAGCTAATTACAAACAATGTCTGGTTGCCTAAGCCTACGTAGATGTGCGCGCTACCTTTCGCTTTCTACTTTGGTGAACAACCATCATGTGCAGTACGTGCGAACTTGTGGAATCAAGTCAGTCCATCGGCAATTTCCATTCATTACAGATCAAAAAATAGAAATCCTCATACATCTCTCACTCACATTTTAATAATTTTATTCATGTTTTGAGGATAGACTAAACATACACGAATCTCGTGTTTTACGAGACTGCGGACTCCCGACTGCGTTACATTACTGTGTGACATTAACGCGGGAGTACTGCGTGAACCAGTTGAGTGGCGGTACTAAATAAATTCCCGCGGTAATTTGGTCACGCGCGTTACACGGCGGTAGTCTGTCAACTTTATTCCGAGCAATACTGTACATGTACATGTAGGTGCAACTCATCACGTATTGTACTTGCTCAAGCCCATACAGGGCATAGTTTCATATAACTTGTTACCAATAACAAGTGTCTTATTTCTATAACAAATTTGCTCTCAGCCAATCGAATGCAACAATTTCAGTAGCTTAGAACAACTTGTTATTGATAACAAGTTTGATGAAAGGTGGGGCTGGGGCAGGTGTATGTTTGATTGTGGAAGCACAACAAATCTCTCTCTCTCCCTTTATAACAATAAGCAATACAAAGCTAGTAATTCCTAGTTCTATAGTTGAATAGCATATTTGTGCAAGACTATATATTTCAGATCAAGTAAATAGTGGGGCACAGGTTGAGTGATTGACTTACATGTACAATTATGTAGGTAAGGGTATCAATAGTACAAAGTAATACAACACAATTATTTACAAATTGCCAATGTACAATTGAACGCACACAGGAATATTGCAGTATCTATGCTGTAGTAAGTTTGACCTGCAGAAACTCTGTCTACATCTTGACCGGGTGTAAAGAGTCTGTACACACTGTACATTGTGATACAGTCAAACCTGTCTAAATCGACCGCCCAAGGAAAACGTAAACAGCAGTCTTTGAAGACAGATTTCTTTAGTACATGTTTCAATGAGAAACCATTTTCAAGGGTAACAAAAGATGCAGGTCTTTGTAGACAGGTGGTCTACAATGTATGTACACTGTAGAAGGTGGTCACTATAAAAGCAGGTTTGATTGTATACATGTACATTGAAAGCATGAAAACCTCACTGATGGTGTCTTCATCTAAAGCACTTACAAACGTAATGGCCCGAATTCACAAAGGAGGTTTGTCGACAAACCAAGGTTTATGTACGTCATATGACACGTTTTGACGCGTTTTTTACAAACCTGGTTTGTAAAAAACAAAAGGAGGTTTGTCCAAACAAACCTCCTTTGTGAATTCGGGCCAATAGCTTTCAGGCAGATAGTTATCGATGCATATAAAAACCTATGACTGTACATGTACAACACACACTCTGGCAACAACAAAAAGTTCCATGGTCAATTTTTAACACTGCCTGAATTTTAAAAACTCAACTTTGGACCCAACACAGTCTAAGCATAAACCCTATCTCTAAAACTAATGTTAAATGCAATCACATCCCAAAGCCTAATCCTACATTTGTTTAAAGTAAACACCAGTGTAAATGTCACCCAAGCATACCCATACTTTTTGTTCCACATCACAGATCAGTACTCTAATTAACATCCCTAATACATGTAGTGATGTTTGAGCGATAGAACACTCCTTTCAAACTATTGCTGTCCAGTCCACACACGAAACGCTGAGAATTTGAAAGAGAATTCTTTCTCTGCAGAATTTTTGAACAGTTTATGATACACATTTTCACAGCAAATGAACTCCCAGGGAGTGGCTATTAACTTCCTAAAAGAGAAAAATTTCTAAAACGTATGACTTACGTGGAAGCTTTGCTTCTTTCTGTCCCGACTCTGCCTCCGACTGCAGCGCTAGTGCTTCTGCCATTCTTTCAATCAGACCGGCTGAATCCTTCTTCTCCTCCTCTATGCTGGACATGCTCTGATCACGGGCTCAAATCGTCCCTGATCTAACCAGGTTAGATATCTGTGGCTGCTCGGTGGTGGAAAGAAGGTCAATAAACTATGTTTGCTCACGCAGGGCACAGTTCAATCTGTGATAGCAATGATAGAATACACAAAAAAGAAAAAAGAAATAAGACAATACTGCAAAAAAAGATGTTTGCATTTTAGTGGTGTGTATTATTATCAGAGTGTTAAGAAAACATGTAAGAAGATCATGCTGTAATATGTCAATAGGTACTCCAAAGTTGCACACATAGATAGTCTCTGAGGAAAAATGATAAGGCCTGAAGTTTGTCTACTTTGTACATCATTGTTATACCAAAACATCCCTGGATGGCCTATCAAAGTACACTACAAATTGGGGTGGGGGGGGGTGGGAATAGACTAATGAAATTTGCTTACTTTTGGAGTCTGGACAAAATCATACAACACAAGAACTGTTTTGGTTGCTTTAAGCTTATATACATTTATTTGTATTGCTAGTAAAATATCCCATGTATCATTATCCACGATTTTAACTTGGACGAATAAAATTGAATCGAATTCTGGCACAAACATAATGGTTTAAATAAAACCACAAAAGAGAACCGCCAGTAACCTTCAGATTACTAACAAAAAAAGGCATTTGTTACAGACTTTTACATGTTTATGGGTGGTCATTCAAAAAGCAAATTCTGATTTTCCTTTTCAAAAATGTATAAGGTCAAGGTAAACAATACAACACATGTATTGTGTTATTTGTGTATATATAGCAATAAACACAATTTATTAAGCAAGCAACACACACAAAAAAGCGTTTGCTTCTCAAGCCTTTGGTAGCGACACCAAATGAATCATCAGAAGGCCACGTAAATCATCGAGGACTTGTGAACCACATTTCATGGATCATGAACTATACCACACTTCAAGAGCAAATTATGTGAAAACTTGTAAATCATGATTGGTTAACTCACATTGTAGTTTTCAGAATACAGCCTACATATTACTAGTACATGTAATGTATAATGTATGTACAGTATCCTCTCAGTTGAACATTATCAAATGCCTTGATCAAATCAAGTATGCACAATTGCACATCATATACAATTTTGCTCAAAATTATGCATACCCTTGCCATATTTGGGGCCATATTTGGGGCCATATTTAGGCCTTACAGTATACATGTATGCATATTAAATGTCCTCAAGCCTCAAGGGATTTGCATTGTTTTATCGCAAAAAATATCATATCTCAAAAAAAATATTTGTTGGATTTACTTCATTAAAAAATATATGTTGATGTACCCTTCAAGCCCTTTCATAAGACAACAAATATAATGCAGTGGACATGCATAAGTATATTCCACACATAGAAGCAACTATCCTGGCTGTGTATTAAAGCTTATCAACACTAGTGTGGCTAGGAGGGATTAGATCACACAGTGAGGTCACTGACAGGTGGCTATCTCATCAACTCAGCTCTCAAATAACATAAGAAATAGAGGATCATGGGGGACCAACAGGCACCGATTGGGGAAGTTTTCTATATAGAGGGAGCAAGTAGCTACAAGTAGGACAGTGGGGCTTTAAGCTGGGCTACATTGTACATTCACGCAACATTTTGTAAAACACTTGTTTTCACTGGCTGCCTGCCGTAGCACCAAACAACAAACGCTGTTTCAATGAAGATCATCCATGCATGACTCTGTTCTTACGACAGACAGCCAGTGAAAACAAATTTGTTAAAGGTGAATTGGGAAGAAAGTGATGAAAATATGCATGTTTGCTATTGTTGGAATGCTGATGACATAAGGAATACAATATATTGATTGACAGAAATTTGCATGTGTTGTTAAATTATTATTAGACTTAGAAAGATCAATAGTGTAAGCAGAGGAACCCGGAAGCGGTGAGATTCTCGTTCGTGACGTAGTGTATGTGACGTATCTCCGTGGACTGTTCCTAAACCCGGAAGTGCAATGTATTATTTCAATGTAAATACGTACACAAACATGGGTCATTTGTTTAGTAGATTTTTCAATTTTTGTGATATTTAATGAAGTGTTTTATCGAATATACAATAAAGTAATAAACATTCTTTCAATTATATAAGCATTGGTTACTTCCCGATGTTTGGTTTCCTTGAAATATTGACGTTTGGTACTGTAAAATTGATCGTCTTGCAGATCCTGACACACCGGCTTCGCCTATGTTTTGTTTTGATAATTAGCGTAACTTGAATCTCGTGGCACGGGGAAAACTCGCGATAGCTCAGCTCAACCATTCGTAGTGCAGTGTTCACTGTGTTTCGGTGTATTGCAGCGTGACATTTTTGGGAGATAATACCGGTAGTTGTTTTTCTCGGGTTATAATTAGCTGAAACGTCTGTCAATCTAAGCAATTTAAACAAATTAAGCAAGGAGACCGCGATCAGAATGCAGGTGAGCTAAAACAGTTGTATTCCTCGGCTTGTAATTACTTCGTGTCTAGTTGAAATGTCTGCTGATCTAGAAAAAAACTCAGCAAAGAGACGGCGCGGTAGTGCGGTACTTTCTCTTTGCCATGCATGTTGAATCGACGATACAACAGGGAAGAATCGTTGGGGTAGGACGAAGAATCACCCCATTTTCCCCATCGAAGACTTCTTCAAATTATAACTTCAAGTGGCCATCCAGATGCTCAGAGAAGTCGAGCAACCTAGTAAGCCAAAATCGTAATTACACCCTTTGCATATTTTGAGATAATGTCGCCCAACCCGCTGTTTGAATGTTTCCCTATGCACCCGCTGAAGCTCGATCCGACGCCTTTGGCGTAGGCGTCGTCTCGGAGCTTCCTAGGGTAGCTGCAGCTGCAACTCCCGCATCACGATTCGATCAGCGTTTACATTCTTGTCGTCTTTACATTCGCCCAATTCACCATCATCTTCACTTTCTTTACCATCATCACTGCTACTAACTTCTTCTTCATCATACTCTATTCATTTCTAGTTCATTTGAGCTGTCTTCTGTCATTTTTACTGATGATTATCATCCCGATATAACATCTATACTTTCACTCTGATTATGTACCCTGCAGTGCTATCTGATTGCGAATAGAATGCGCGCGGTGACCGTGTTGTGAATAGTCCACGGAATGACGTCACACGCCCAAACCTCCTTATGGTATCGTAGACGAAATTCTCTCAGAAAAACTTGATTCTCGTAACTTCATTCCATTATATCTCCTTCCCCTTATGTTTATTGACAATGAACCTACAAACAAAAATGAAGAACTGAAAATAACCTTTCTAACGATACCTAATTCAATATGAATGGAATTCACCTTTAAATAAAATTATGGAAATGCAAGCATTACCTTAAAGATACTATGTCCCTTTTGCAGCCAACCTCAAATTCTGTAGAACTTTGCAGGAATTATGAATATGTCATGTATGTCCTATCTGTGAAATTTAAACGTTAGAAGTGTCCTAATATTCAAATTATGCAAGGAAACCTGTTTACTTGCTAGACTTCATTGTCAGACACTATTGTCAGTATTGAGTGACTGACTGGCTTTTTTTCTTTTTTTTCTACATAAAATGAGCTGTGAAAGGATTGGTCTACATCAATAACCCTCTTCTTGTAATGGCCAAAATTAAACTGATTGAATCTTTGCGCGCCGCGGCATAAAACGTTCGAACATGTGGTACAATGGTCTGAAAATCAAGACTATTACTTATCGGCTCTATAGCTCCTAAGTCGATTTGACAACTACTAGTCGTTATTTTCCCACTTAAAGACATTTTCAAGCCCCCTTTTTTAAGGGGAGTTCTAAATTAGTATAATCTTTCAAATGCCATTGGAATTTAACCTTTTCATTTTTGGGGCTTGCAAATGGGACATAGACTAGTACCTTTAAACAAACAAAAATTTGTTATTCCTGGCTCATTTTTCCTGATACATGTAGAGGTGTCATACGAAAGGGCAGAAAATGTGATTTCCTCTTTGAAATTCAGATACCGTCCGCCAAATGACTTTTTAGTACCCCTTCTTCAAAATGTTTTTAATCACTCACGCGTTATATATGCATCATGTGAGTTGCATCAAATGAAAGAGGAGGATCTGATTCTAAGCTTTACAACGATGTGCCATTTATTTATTAGGTCTATAATTAGATCTATGATAAAAAAAACATTGATAACTCTCAGTTTCATTTTTTTTTCTGGGACACACTGTCTGTAGTGTAGAGTCTACTGTAGACTCTAAAGTCTATGTCAAGTTTCAACACCTACCAAAATAAGTTCTACTAAACTACACTAGATCTAGACCTCTACTAGTAATATTCTGTAGTCTAGTAACAGTCTAAACTCGATTCTGCATGGATTATACATGTCTCCATGTGCATTGATACAGTTACCGCCCACTTCGCAAACAGTCCAATGGAAAAGCTAACACTAACAGTCACACTCCACCAACCACGCTATGTACACACACACACACACAACCGATCGGACCATAATATCGTTCCATTCATTGAGCCAGCCAGCCAGCGCATTGCACCTTCTCAGGCCCAGACAACCAACCCGAGCGCAGCGGCCCAGCGCAGCCAGACGTTGCCCATTAGTACACGTGATGCTCCCGATGAATATACGCCGGCAAGAAAGACAATTAACGTTTAAATTAGACAACATTTCATTCAGAAATTCACAAAGACACGTTTGATTTTGAAAAATACTCACCATAGACTGATCCCACACTATTTTCTTAATATCAGATTTCACTGAGTTGTCTGGCGACCAGGATGAAAATTCGGGAACAATAAATGACTGTGATGATTCCAGGCCGATACAAAGATATGAAGAATTTTGTAAATCTGACGTCATGCATGACCGGTCGACCTCGGCCTCGGAAGTGACGTACATGACGCAACGGACTGTCTTTTCTTTTTTTTAACGTAACCTCGATCTCTTTCGATTCAATTCAATTTCAATTCAATTCTACTTCTACTTCTACCCTTACAAAAAAGTTGTATAGAATTCTATAGAACGCTTTATAGAGTTCTATAGAACTCTATAGAACTCTATAACATTCCAGATTCTCTATAGAACTTTTAAGAATTCTCTATAGAAAGCGGTTTCCTCTATAGAATTCTATAGAATAAGTTTTCTATAGATTTAAATTTCTATAGAAAAGTTAATTCTCTATAGAATTTTTAAGGTTGTCTATAGAAATCAGTTTCCTCTATAGAATTCTATAGAATAAGTTTTCTATAGATTTAAATTTCTATAGAAAAGTTAATTCTCTATAGAATATTTTAGGTTGTCTATAGAAATCAGTTTCCTCTATAGAATTCTATAGAATAAGTTTTCTATAGATTGAAATTTCTATAGAAAAGTTAATTCTCTATAGAATTTTTAAGGTTGTCTATAGAAATGAGTTTCCTCTAAAGAATTCTATAGAATAAGTTTTCTATAGATTTAAATTTCTATAGAAAATTTAATATAAAAAATGGCGTCCCCACTTCTCTATAGAATTTTTAAGGATGTCTATAGAAATCAGTTTTCTCTATAGAATTCTATAGAATAAGTTTCCTATAGATCTAAATTTCTATAGAATTCTATAGAATTTTTTTCTCTATATGAAGATATGTATCTCATGCATATTCATGATAATTTGCATGTTTTCACAGAAAATGTAATTATCATGATCTGTCAAGCAAATGTGACAATTAACATCAATTTTGTGATTTATATTTTCTTAGACAATTATTGACAAATATAATATATATGTACGATTTTTTTAAACATGTAACTTAAGACGTAAAATAGATATATTAATATATGTAATTTACTAACCAGTAAAAACATGTATAATTTTGTATATAATGTATGTAAGATCTCCGCACTACTTAATTAACAATATATACTCAACTGTATTTTGCTTCAAATGATCTTTGTGATGGAGCAATTGCAGGAGTCTATATAAATATGGTTTAGTCGGTGGCCAGATGTCATGCAATATTGATTATTAATTATCAATTGATTGCTGGTCGCTACTGAATAATAAACTGGTTTTCAACTGGTAAATAATGGTCTATAGAATTATTTACAACAAAACTTCTATAGAATTCTATAAAAAATATCTATAGAATTTCTATAGGCAATTCTATAGAATGTTTTATAGAGATTCTATAGATGTCCGTTATAGATTTCTATAGAATTTGTATAGAAAAGTGGCCCACTTTTCTATAGAATCTCTATAAAACATTTCTATAGAATTGCTATAGAATAAAATGGTCTATAGAATTCTTTATAAAAAAAATTCTATAGAATTCTATAAAACAAATTCTATAGAATTTCTAAAGGCCATTCTATAGAATGTTTTATAGAGATTCTATAGAGGTCCGTTATAGATTTCTATAGAATTCTTATAGAAAAGTGGCCCACTTTTCTATAGAATTTCTATAAAACATTTCTATAGAATTGCGTATAGAAATTCTATAGAATTTTTTTTATAGAATTCTATAGAACTTTTTTGTAAGGGTACGTCTATATGCCATGGTAATACTCATCAACGCCTGTTCAGTATCTAGATGAGGGTATATAATTGCAATGACGAACCTTCGTCATTGCCTTGTTTTCGTTCACATTCTGCCCCATTAATATACTTATCCTTATCCTTTTCCTTATCCTTATCCTTATCGTCCGGAAATCCCATTCGTTTTGCACGCAGTGCTTGTTATTCCTAGTTAGGTACTTTCCTCAAGTCCCTTTCCTTTCAAATTTCTCAGGCGTCATCTCTGATATCTCATCAAGGTCACCTACTTTTTCGATTTTCGAAATCACTCATGCATAACCATCCTGGCGCCATTTTGTCCGTTTCTGGTCCATTTTAAGGCCTTTCTTCATTCCTTCCTATCTCCACTATCCTAGATCCTACAAACTTCTAACACATTCCTTTAGATAGTCTAAGAAATGTTCTCTCCTCTGCGATGTATAACTTGACCTTCAAAATGCCATCTTCATAGTCAAAATTCAAATCTGAAACCGACTCCGTCAAAAATCTCTCAAATTCTTGAGAAATTGACCCCTAAATAATCTAAAACTGCCATAACTTTCTCATATAAATTCCGTTTTGTATTTAAATCTCACAGTATCTTAATCTCATAAATGCACATAGCCCTGTCAAATTTCACGCTCCAATGGTTTTGCAAAACATAAATAGCGCCCTCTAAAGTTCTGGAAATTGGCTTTCTCTCTGTGGCCGTATCTCCATTGTGGCTTGGCAGACCCGTACCCTTTTTTGGATTTAGATACTTGAGGATATGCCCTTTCCAGCCATATACAAAATTATATACCCTATCACTGACCTAATTTGCGAAAATTGCCCTCCAAATTCGCCATTTTCAAGAAAATTCCGAAATAACTTCAACTTGCTCTAAAATGGCGATCTTTATACCTACGTCGTTGAAACTTGGCAGACACATGTATCCATATACGTGACAACTGTCTGCTAAATTTGGGAAATTTTAATAACGTCAGCGCAAAGTTATCGCTAAAAATGATGAATTTGCTATGCATTACGTAATAGCGCCTTTAATGCGTGCAGTACATCGCGTGCAGATGACAATGGTGACAAACTGACCGCAATGAAGTGCCCTTTCGAATGATACCAAGTATGGTATATGTTTACACAGAAAATTGTGAGTAAATCGCATTTGAACAAGGGTCACTATACGAATTCCGCCCGATTATAACACTTATCGGCCATGACGTCATTTTTTTCAGACTACTTTTCGCCCCCTAAACATCCTTTTTTTTTCTTGAAAATTTGCAATGACATTCCGAGCTGCAATACGCAGGGCACCTCTTGGCCGGATTTTTGAAATTGGTCAAGGGGGCCGTTTAAGACGCCATTTTGTCCTTTAAATCTATTTTACATCACATCTTTCGATAGGATTATCATAGAAAAAAAGAGAGTAGTTTACAATAACGACCATGAAAATATCTTCCCAATGATACCATATACGGCCCATGAAGAGACATAAAGAGAGAGAGCAAAAACAATTTAACTCCGGTCATAATACAGATCCTCTACGTGTTCCGCCCATGCATTACACGCATTGTCTATGGGGCAAATCGGGTTCACGCTTTTGACCCCTAGAACGATCTTGATTGCAATGACGAACATGCAACTAATCCCATTTGTTTTTGCACGCAGTGCTTGCGAGCCCTTTCTAGGTTGTTTCCCCTATCCCAATTTCTTTCAAACATCGTAGGCATAGTCACTACCATCCCATCAAGGTCACTATTGAGGCCTTTCTTTCGCCCTACCTGTCTCCAATATCACAGAAGCTAAAGACTTCGTGCAAATTGCTCTGGATAGTCCGAGAGAAGCTCTTTCGTTCGACACGTAGAAACACGGCGTCATTGCACGCACATCGTTGTGACACGATTGCATTTCTAGTTAAAGCATAGAGTTGTTATATACAGCTCTAGCTCTATGCGGTACAGTTTCTGAAAAGGGAACTAAACCGGGAACTAAATTCATTTATTTGTCCTAGCTCTTTCAATTTTTCATAATGATGATATTTATATTTTCATGAGTGCATGAATGAATTACCTTTCTTCATGTGATGAACGTATCAATTACTTATACTGAAGACTACCAATTGGTACGCGGTACACGGTGTGAATTCATGAGAACGAAATTTATTCAAAGGCAAATACAAACAAAACACATCTATATTACAGTTTTCCCTACTTCTGAAACACTCAAGCAGCTATATAAACAAGAACAAGTCTGAAATGATTACCGGGTCTTAATTTGGAAGATGGAGGGGTCTTAGTTTAAAAGGTTTTTTCTTTGTTTTGTTCTGTTTTGTTTTGATTTTTTTTTTTTTTAAACTTTTGAATAACCGGGTCTGGAGGAAAGACTACGCTCATTCAAAATTATTACATTTGTGGGTAAAGTGGTCATTACATTTGTGGGTGAAATTATTACATTTGTGGGTAAAGTGTTATTACATTTGTGGGCGTTATTACATTTGTGGGTGTAACAGGGCCCCCCCCCCCCCTGGATCCGCCACTGAGGACAAACTGGACAAAGTACTTAAAGAAACAATCGGAGAGGCAAAAGCAGTGTAGTGAAAAAATGGCTGCCTTCTGCAATACTACATCTTGCTTTTGTGGGGGATTCCGATGATAATATGATTCATGGAAAACCAACCATATCAAATGGAATGCATTCAAGACTCGTACAACATATAAAGAAAATGAAATATATCATCTATAAATTAACAAAAGAAATTAAAAACAAATCTTCACAATAGGTCTTGGGGCAAATATCATTAAGTTTGAATACAAAAGTAAGCTGGTCAGTTGAAATCCGACAAATGCTTCTTTGGTATTCAAGTCTGTTTTTTCTTCTTCTGATTTCTCTCTCTCTCTCTCTCTCTCTCTCTCTCTCAGTTTCATGCTGCCTATGAATATACATTACAAACATGTTTTACCAAAATGATAACATCATGGCCAAAAAATACTAAAGGAAAATAATTTATTCTCACATAAAGACAATCCATTTTAAATCCACATAATTTTATAGACTACTGAAATGTCTTTGTCATGTTTAAACACTAGACATCCCAGGAATAGTTCATATGTACGTACATTTTAAGAATTTAAGAAATAAACTTGTGCCAATCAATTGGTGGTATTGTGAGTACATTCAAAAAGCAAAACAAACCACTGATTTAATTCTGCAAAAACTGAAATTTCGACCTAAATCTAGCTTTTGTTTTTCATGTGGGAAAAAGGGAATACTGGTAATGCCTCAACAATCCCACATACAAAAATATTCACAATTTAAAACATGTTGATCCTGCATGAATCTAAATAACATATTGGAACAAATGTCACTGTAAAGAGTAAAAAAAAATTCAATTTTAATAACTTCATCATCTAAAATTAAAAAATTCATAATTTTTTGTTGGCAAATTGAAATGCAAAATGAAACACAATATTTTAAAATTATTTGAATAAATTTGATTTCCATGCAATAAATAGTATCTTGCATTTTTCAAATGATGACAAAGGTTTTTGTAATAACTGACCCTGTACTGGTATTACATGCATTATCTTGTGAGAATGTAACACCAATCCATGCCATGCAACAAAACAGCAAAAATTGATATTTTTATTTACTAGGTTCAGGGCAAGTACAAAGAAACAGAATAAAATGAAAGAAAACAAATATAGCAAATGGATCTTTTCTTGGTATATATATAGGGGCCTTCACACTATAACAAATTGGCCAAGCATATTTTAGTTCATAGACCAACATATGCACAGCTTGTTAGAGTTCATTAAGAGATCATTGGCACTTATTAACGATTCACACTGTTTCAATGACATTGAATGGTCATTGAATGGAACAGTGACTTCATCATAAAGTCATTGTAAACTCACTTTAGATTGCTGTCACTTCGTTCCGTCCAACCCCCAGAAATCTATTTATCAACAAATCTATTCATCAAAAGCTTTGAGAGTGTTCCTGCATATTTAGACCTTCCTAGTTAGTTCATTCTTTTCTTTCTAGTTTTAGTATGAAGGTCTTTTTATAGGGCTATAAACAATAAATGTAATTGTCAGGTCAACAACACAACAATCTTTGATTTGATTTGTTGTGTTGTCAAAATGGCTCTCAAAATAAAAAGGGCCTGGAGGAATGTGCTCCTCATCAGTTGCTGCCAGGTTGTGGCACAAGCTACCTAACAACCTAATTAATTTGAACATCCTAGGACTGCTTCAATAAATTTTTGAAATCCAATTAATTTTATTGGAGAAAAATGGAAATGTATTATATATCATTCAAGACACTAAGAAGTGGGCTGTCATGGGGAATTTGACACTGTTCGGGTGTTTACCCAAAAACAGGTGTAGTCATTCATCATGATTAGCCTTAATTTTTATGACCAACAAGCTTTATGTAATGCTCTGTCTTTTCCCCTTATGGTAAAGTCATTATCTGACATTTGGTTTACTTTAGTTTAGTTTAGTTTAGTTTAGTTTAGTTTAGTTTAGTTTAGTTTATTGGTTTCCAAAATATCTCATTTTACAAAGAGTGTAACAACACATTGAAAATGATTATACTAATACATGTACATACAATACCGGTACACACATTACTCAGCACATTGTCCTTGAGTTGAACTTAAGAGATATAGTGTCAGAGCCTATGGAAAAGCAGAGCTTGTTGTGGATAGGCTCCTTAAACTATAAATGACATAATTAACTAAAGTTAAGTTTATAAAAAACAAATACACATCTCCCAAAGACTCTCTGAGAGACAAAGGACATTTCTTGATTGGCCTAAGGGTTTGCTGTGTGCAGACTTGTGCACCCATTAACGGTATTTCCACCAAGTCTGATGTCAGCGAATTATGACCTCTTGCACATAGAAATTGACGACCCACTCCCTTCAATTGCTCAACTCGTCATATGACAGTGGATTATCAATATTTAGGTGGTTCATATAATTGTTGAACAGATTGTGAAATATATTTCAACTACATGTTTAATGAGAAGACAGTATTTTTATAAGTGCGACACATTGACGATTTCAAAATAAAAACAATGAAGAACATAGCATTTAAACTCCAAAACCTGTCCCAAACATTTACATGCTTTGAGTATGTTTAGAAAAATAACAAATAAAAGGAAAATGACAAGAAGCTATACATCATACTTTACGTACTATATTTAAATAGGTATGGGGCAGTACCTCGACCTTCCCTTTCACTAATTTCACATATCATAATTCTAATGCAAGCGAAGGGCTCCCTCACTGTGGAGTACATTTCAATTCAGTTCATAAATTCAACCTGAAATCACAAAGATTCTTCCTTGCTCCTTACTGATCTTGATGCCCCATTGCTCCTTCTTGCGTCACTCTCTCTTGCTCCAAATATAGTACTCCCGACCCTGATGTTGGTACTTCCCACAGAGATCTGCAAGACAAATAGAGAGCAAACATCACATGATTGGATAAATGAGTTCAAATTTGTAAATACTGGTAAGATTAGGCAATGTCAGTAAATTGACTAAATACACAATTATGATCAGTTTTTATACTTGACTATTGTTTTTAGGGTAAGAGTGTTTCCAGTATGGAGTTTGCTTTGGAGCTAGTCTAGTTTTCAGACACAAACCCTTGTCAGTCGCGGTGTGTATCAGTGTCTGCACTGTGAGACTAAGCTAACAGCATACCGGTACTGCATAGGCTCTGTAAGTACTTTAGCTACTCCAGACACAGCCAGAGACTGACAGAGCTAGGCTCTGTTCAAAACTTTAGGAATGTTGGTACATGTACAGTATCAAATGAGAGTCTGTGCAAGCTTACTAGTGCTAATCTGTCCAACGTGTCCCACATGACATTTATCCATTTTATTTCATCCAAAAATGAAAATCAATTGATATGACCATTGGCTAATGGTTCTTTCCGATACCATAAACATTATTAAATGGTCATACCAAGATATATTCCATTTTTTGATAAATTAAATTGAAATAGGCATATGCTTACTGAACATAATCTACATGCTCAATAGACTGCTCTTATTTATACAAGGGAATCTACAATTTACAAGCTTACCTGTAGCTTTTTACGCGATCCCCCCATATTTCACTACAAACACATTTGTCTAATTCCAGTTTAAATACCATGCACTTGTATTTATATCTCTGTATGTTATTTTGACTGTATTATTACTTTCATGGCCTGATATTATTGTACGTATTTAAACACCCATTGAAAGAACAATTCTCTTCATTCTTACTGTTTATTGCTTATGATTTATGAAATGAATGAGAATGTAAAATATGAAATAAAACTAAACTGAAAACTGAAATATGTCGTAACTTAATTGCCATGTAACATTATTCTTCTGATCATAACATCAATGTACACTGAGGTGCCAGATTTTAGGAGGTTGTTCAAAAGGAATGTCTGAACATGCATGTGTTGGTACACGAGGGTGCCAAGACCTCAGCAGGTCATAGTAACAAGGATAGATACAATTTCAAGATCCAATCCATACTAAAGGTGTTGTGGTCTAGTGGATAAGTCACCCGACTGCAGATCACAAGGTATGGGGTTTGAATCCCGCTGCAGCACTAATGTCCTTTGGCAAGACGTGTATCTACATTTGCCACTCTCCACCCAGGTGTTAAATGGGTACCCAGGAGGATGCGAAAGTAAATGTGGTTGGATGAGCAAGTGTGCGCTTGTAAAATGGCGAATGGCGGGAATGCTCCCCAGGAAGTGGAGAATGTGCATACATTGTGTGCGGGTAAGCCTGAATCCGATGAACAGGGTAATAATATATCTGTAAAGCGCTTGGACACATCGTTGTATGGATGTATTGGGCGGGCGCCATATAAAAGGGGAATATTATTATTATTATTATTATTACTTACTGCGTGTTCAAAGTCATGGGACATGCCCATACTCAGTTCCACCTTGTCTATATCCAGACTGCATTCCTTGCATAGATCTTCTCTACATCTAACAAGACACTGTGATAAGGAGATGGAAGAAATAAACGGTGCTACAGTGACAGATATACAGGTCATTCTCAAGGCTAATTTATAACATTCAAGAGAAGGTTGAGTTCTGGGAAGAAGTGAAATATAATTTGTGAGCCTTGTCATTGTAGTGTGGAAGAACATCAGATAAAACGTGTTCCCTGAAAAGCATGGCTCTTCAAATGCCTTAAAGATAAACTTTAGTACTGGTAATGCGATTGCATTGTGAAAGAAAAGGTGTGGAAAGGATCAGAAACAGTTGATCATGTAGCATGTAAGTATTGGTGTGCACTGCAAGGTTCTGGAGTCATCAAAATCATAATAAATTTGACCGAGTCTTGGTAAAGTAACAAGCACATACACAGAAAGCTATGTATGGGACAACACGCATGGTGTCGGGGTTGGTACTACCTTGATTCCTTGTCTTTCTATGCTCATTACTCAGCCAGTATACATTTTCTTCCAAAATTGTTTGGCACATGTCATTTATTTGTAATCTTGAACATTCAGTGTAAGTTTCGTTTGATTCTGTGAGAAATAATTTTCTTTTTTTTACCAGTACTGGAGTTTATCTTTAATATTTTAAATATGTCATGTAACATCTTAAAAATTTGGGACGGATTATTATGTCACATGTTTGTGTAGTCCCATATACATCTTTCTGTGTACAGTGCTTGTAATTTTACCAAGACTGGGCAAAATTTCTTATCATTTTGATGATTCCAGAACCTTGCAGTACACATTAATACTTATGCTAGATGATCAACCTTATCTGGTCGATTCCACAAAGTTTCTTTCACAATGCAATAGCATGACCAGAGCTCAACTTTATCTTTAATCATGTCAAATGTTTTGTCCTGCAGATACAGTGAAACCTGCTTTAGAGAACACCTGTATACAAAGACATTTTTTGTTTCCCTTGACAATATTTTCTAATAGGGACCTGTACTAAAAGAACCTCTACATAAAGACTATTTGCCTATAAAAAAACACTTATGTTGTCACCCTAGAGTGGTCTTTATATACAGGTTTCTCTGTACAGTTGTACATGTAACAATTGATGTTTTGGTTTGGGTTTTCTGGTTGAAAGGAGAATTTGATACAATCTGCCAGTCTACATGAAATGAGCTATAATCCACCAATCAGGGGAGAAATTCCATGCCTGGTTCAGTAAAATATACATGCGTGCTATAGTCGCAAATTTACATTTCATAAATGAGTTAGCTATACTTTAATTCTATACCAGACAACAATTGAATCAATCTTATATCATCTGTTACATATATGACATGTTTTCTGTCATTTGACATCATGCTGGAAAATAAGAAACAATCTTCTTTTATATCTAAAACATAACATAAAATGACAATCGTGAGATGCTTGGAAAACTGAAATTGGTGTTACCTGAAAATCTGGATTGGGACCCTTCTCAAGATCATGATCAAAAGCTCCAATAGTCATGAGACCTGCAAAGTCTAAGCTTGGGCAGTTATCAAAGAGATGTCTCACTATACTGCTACTCTCCTCTG
This sequence comes from Strongylocentrotus droebachiensis, assembly GCA_035222895.1. Lineage (NCBI taxonomy): Eukaryota > Metazoa > Echinodermata > Echinoidea > Camarodonta > Strongylocentrotidae > Strongylocentrotus > Strongylocentrotus droebachiensis. The sequence goes on from JAVYIG010008558.1 coordinate 78,020, forward strand.
GCGGCACACCGCTCTTATCTGGAAAGGGGGAAAATAACATGTTATTTCCTTTTAAAAATGTAGCTAGTCACTGTTGCTTTGGAGTTAAACCCCACTCTTTTATGAAATGGGGAAACAAATTGTATATTTTACAAGAATACAAAAATATCCTTTTTTTTAACAAGAATGTAGCTAGTTCCTAACGATTTAGTGTTCAATCCCATTCTTTTATGTGAAGGAAAGGAAGGGAAAAAAAGTATATTTTACAAACATTTTTTTTCCCCTTCAAAATACAAAATTGGATGCATCTAGTAACTACTGAAGTCAGATTACACTCCACTCTTTTATATGAAGGGCAGAACGAAATAAAAGTGATATAATTTCCTACTTGCTTCTCCACTTGTGTTGAGTTGCACATAAACCCTGAGTTTTCCTCTGTCTGTCTCTTTGCTCCAATGCTTCTCAAGCTCTGAGGCTAACTTCTTAGAATCCACAGTCTCCACCATGTATAGATTAGGAGAGCCTTAGGAAATGAAAAGGGAGGAAATGAAAAGGGGGAAAATAGGAGAAAAAAAGTGTCAGAAATAAATTTTATCAATCTTTCTCAGTTTTTCTCACCCAATTCCATGAGTCCTTTTCCAATATTGTTTTAATTTCCTTTCTTACTTTTTTCTTTTCCTGATAAAAACATTTGTTTATCTTGTTTTTTTATTCAGTTTCTTTATTAATATTCAGATTACCATGTTCTGCCAAAATGATCTTCCAAATAAAATATTGAATAATTTATTACCTTCCATGATTACTTCCATCATTTACATCCAAAATCTCACTTCATTACCATAAGTCTATTTCACTATTCTTATTGGAATCCCATTACCAATACCGGTATCATGATGATACTTCAAAGTCAGATGCATGAATTCCCCAAATGAAACTAATGATCATTTGCCAGATAAGCACAAAGCACATACACACACATCAAAACATTTGTGAAAGATAGTCTTTTTCCTATATAATAATATGATGTCAGATCTCGTAAGCTTTCGATACACTCAAGAGTACAGGGATGCCAGTTAGAATTGATCAGAGGGCCTGCAAATCACCTAGAATGAGCTATTTTGTACCCCAAAAAGCCTAAGCTATGGCCTGAAAATAATACGCCAGGGCCTGAATTCAGGCTTTTGCTTAAAAACTGGCATCCCTATTAGAGAAGCTTGTATGACAATGAGTAAAAAAAAAAAAAAAAAAATGTTAAAGGTCTGTTCGGGTGAGAGAGTGAGAGGGGGTTTTACTCACTGAGAAGTTTCTTGACCTTGTTACTCTGGAGATGACCTATATAATGCCACCTAATGTCCGCACATTGCTCTCTGATTGAGTCATCATGAGCTTTGTCGACTAGCTCTTGTACCTGACAACACAAAAAGAAACCACTTACACATAAAATTAAACTCAAATATGATTAACACTTTCATCAAACATGTCTGTTCATTTATTTCTCTAAAGCTGATGGCGTAAAATGAGACTTATAAAGTGCCTTGATCATCCAGTCAATCATATGATTCATATCCTCAACAAATTTCTAAAGGTTGGGTTTGCTTTGCAAACATTAATAAAAGTGCAAAGTTATTTCAAAGTATATCCCTAAAAATTATTTTCATTTCACCCCTTTTTAGGATTCAGAATAGAATGATCACATTTCCTGAAGTAAAATGTAAGCCACAAAAGCTTGAGCAAACACATTTATACCACTGAGACCATAAAACTTAACCATTCACCAAACTAATTGCTTGCAAAAAATAAACAATTCAACTTTGGTCCAGGCACCTTTGAAGTGATCGACCAGTTGCTATGAGATTGGTGAACACTTTTATTATATATACATGGAAATCCAAACAAATGATACAGATCAAATCATCATAGCAGTAAATAACAGCATGTATTCTTCTCGTACTTAAAGACGTGCAGTAGAAATATCAATATTCACTTTACATTATGTTCTTATAGCAGACCAGTGAGAGACCTTGATTGAACTAACAAAAGACTGTGCGGTCAGACATCTTTGTAGTCGTGTATTCATGTTTTATACAAGTACTTATTGTTTCATAACTGACCTGGCATAAGTCATGGGTTGCAGGGTATTCTATATTTAGGTATACATGCTAGTCTGTATTTGCAGACTCTGTCAATTAGCTATCACTACACACTTTGTTTTCAATGCAACCTAGCTGTAATAACAAAATCTTTTCTGAATAATACATATTATGTCATCATAGAAAGCTGTTTCTCCCATTGACAATACACAGCCTTCTTACAGGCAGCTCACAGCTTGTTCTTACATAGTTTTCACCGAAGTTGCGTTGTCCTGTTTGATAAGCCTGCAGGATCATAGACACTGGTTTGGTTTTGCTCACTGCTACTAATCTCGGCTCCACACTCGGAATTGTCTACAAAAATAAACATTAAAAAAACACCCTGTATTGAAATAGAAATACAGTTAGACTTTGAATTCATGGTAAACTTGCAGACTAAACTAAAGGTAAACGAGTACTAGATACAAATTAAACTGAAATGATCCTCTTGAAAACCAAGAAAATGATTTTAATTTAGATCATAGATTTTGAAGAAGAAAAAAAACAAAACAGATTTATTACCTAACTAGTCTAGATCTAGACCGAAAACTTCAGTCTCTCTAATCGTCGGTTGTTCCACTGAGACTACGTCTGGCTCCACTAGACCTCCGATTATAGAGACTGAAGTATGTCCCATCGGGACTGTACGGGACTGTACAGAACAAATAGTTCGGTTCGACCGGACCGCGATGAATGAGATATGCAACAAGATTTTCACTCTTTACATCCTCATAACTGCTGCAATTATAATAAAAATTAAAAATTAACATATATACAGTGCGTCCCAGAAAAAACGAAACCGAGAAGTATCGATGTTTTATCATAACTTAATCACAACCATAATTAATGAATGATACATATTTGGAAAGCTTAGAGTCTCCTCTTTCAGCTGATGCTACTCACGTGATGCATATTTTACGCATGAGTGATTAAAAGCAATTTGAAGGAAGGAAACCAAAAAGTAATTTGGCGGGCGGTATCTGAATTTCAAAGAAAAATTCATATTTCTAGAAAGTTCATTTTCTGCTCTTTCATATGATACCTCAATCAAGAAAAATGAGCCAGGAATAACAAAGTTCTGTTTGTTTAAAGTAGCCCTTACATTTTCATAATTTTAACAAACGAATTCGTTTTCACTGGGTGCCTGCCGTAGCAAAAAGCAGATCTGACAAAAGACTTAACTCCGTTTCGTTGACAATCAGCCATGCATGATGACTCTCGTCTACGGCTGATTGTCAATGAAACGGAGTTAAGTCTTTTGTTAATTTTGTTTATTGATACGGCAGGCAGCCAGTGAAAACGAATTTGTTTAATAAAATTATGGAAATGCAAGCACTACTTTAAACAAACAGAACTTTGTCATTCCTCGCTCATTTTTCCTGATTGAGGTGTCATATGAAAGGGCAGAAACTCAACTTTCTAGAAATGTGAATTTTGCTTTGAAATTCAGATACTGCCCGCCAAATGTCTTTTTGGTTTCCTTCCTTCAAATTGCTTTTAATCACTCATGCGTGTAATATGCATTATCTGAGTAGCATCACATGAAAGAGGAGACTCTAAGCTTTCCAAATATGTATCATTCATTAATTATAGTTGTGATTAAGTTATGATAGAACATCGATACTTCTCGGTTTCGTTTTTTCTGGGACGCACTGTATAGCTTATTTGACTTACGATAGCTTGCTCATTTAGATCCTAAATTAATGATTAATCCGAGAAAGTCTCGTCGTCAACATTATCCGTCTTGGTTTTAGTTGATGAATATTCATTTTTTCTTTTCGAACATCCAATAGCTACCGTAGCTACGTACGAGTCAGCCCGGCTTGACCAACGAACTCGCACGAAACGAGTGCTCTGATTGGCCATTGGCTATGTTTTGGTAGGTGGACCCGGAAATATATCGGCCGCCGGGTAATATTTCGAATGCATGAACGTACTGCTTCGCGGTTCTGAGATACAAATTGGATAATTCATATAAGTAAGTCCGTAAATTATGTATTTAATATTAAGTTATCAAATTTTTATAGCTGTAATTAGGACAAATGACATACCAACCTAATTTACATGTGATTTAGAAATCAGAAAATTAGATCTAAATAAAGAAAATTGGGGAGAAAATGTTTTGAACAAAAAGTTGTACATTGTTGGCTATAGCTACCCCCACGGTACGAGATCTCTGGGTTACCACCTGTATTGGGGAATGACAACAAATGTCAGTTTTATTAAAGAAATGACCCAAATCAGATGGTTATTTCTGTCTAGTCTAGATCTAGACCTATATTGTACATGTAGACCCTACAATAACATTTGTATTCACAGACTGAGCTGGGTAACAAACAAAATAATAATTAAATACAGACAGTCCCATCTAATCAGAAGCTTCAGTTAAAAAGGTACATGAGCCTGAGGCAATAAGCTAGTAAAACTAAATGATCTTAATGATAAGATGTTTGCTAGAATTTATACACTTCTTCTTCCCCTCGGCCCAGAATAATTCCCTCATTTTAAAAAAGCGATGTCAGATTTTTCAGACACAAACACTCAGCATATGATTCAATCCTACTAGTTAGTTCTTAGTCTTACATCATGTCATTGATATCTTGCAACTGTGGTAAACGCAAGTGGGCAATAATTCACCCCCCCCCCCCCCACCCCGGCCGCATTATTTTTTTATGCGGCATAGATTGGGGCTTTTTTTTTAAAGGGGTCTTGATTTACAGACTAATAGTGGTCGTGTTGTGTACTAGTGTAGTAGTAGAGGTCTGTTTTTAATAGTAGGGACTTTTCGATTTGCACTTGCATAAGTGGACTGCGACGTATGCGGTCATTTTTAAGCAGGGTTGACGAGGCACGCTGACTGTTGTTCGTTACCGTTTCGATGTTACACAACTACGACGCTCGCTTAGTGAGCGCGAAACGCGATCAAATAGCTAAAGATATAACACCAAATTCGGTGCACGGCACTGTTCTAAAAAATTATGCTGCAGCAGATTAGCGTTGCATGAATAAAATGTGTTCATTTTATGAATTATTCTGCTTCGTGAGCGCGAAATTCGATCGAAAAGCTAAAGATTCAACACACCAAATTCGGTGCATGGGACTGATCTCGAAAATTATGCTGCAACAGATTGGCGATGCGCAAACAAAATGTGCTCATTTCATGAATTATTCTGCAACAATTTTGATTTAAGAGAAATTACAGACACAAAAATGTGTTAATTTAAGAGAATTCACGCTTCCACCACTCTCCGGTTCTAGAATTAGGTCAATTGGGTCCATTTTGTGACTTCAATTTGATGTTTCGTGCCTACAAAAGATTGCTTACGAACATGTATCGTCACAGTTTGCGAACGACGGCAAAACAAGGGAGAACGCGTTCGAAAATTCTGCTACGAATGATGAGCTCGTCGATGCGCATGCGCACTGCTTCAAAAGTGACCGCATACGTCGCAGTCCACTAGTGAACCCGCAAATCGAAAAGTCCCTAATGTTACATGTAATCCACTACCGTATGGAAAATCCTTACATCAACAATTAAAATGAAATTGGAAATCTGAAGAGGCAGCACGTCAATAAGGAGAACATCACAATAATTAGTCAATAAAACTTAACTAACTTAAACGAAGAGGAATGTTATCTAAACACATAGTTCGCGATGGATATTCAAACTTCTTCGCAGCGCTATGCGCTACTCTAGCGAACATGACTAGTCTCACGTACGTGCAGACACTATTCAGCAAGGAAAGAACGTACTTCCCATTGGCTCAACACGCACCATGCCCCAATCTGTGCCGCATAAAAAAATAACGCACCCCGGCTCTCCCCCGCTTCGCCCCTCTAGGCCTACATTGATTACACCAGCTCCCTATACATGCTACGCCTGCCCAGCTCAGCTCAGCTAGCCGCGGCCGCGAGCTCCGCTGGAGCCCGACTGGAGCCCCACCGATCGATCCGCTACATAGCCTACATGATCATACTTCATACTTCATAGGCCCTAGTTCATTAGCCGTTCTCTAACTCACCGAAGCCTTTTGCAAGGAGGCTGCTTGAATCCGTTCACGCACAGAACTCAGTGCTTTGGCTACACTGTTTTCAGTTGCCATTATGATCCTTTGCATCACACAATCCTTGACCAAATGATAAACAATGGATTAGAATTTTGATTGTGCAGCAGTCTACGTACTTTGCTACTTTGCGATCAAGGATTCGGGCGAAGTTAGCCCGAAAACAATTTAATTCGCGGTATGGTGTCCTTAAAAAAAAAACGAAAAATTAATGTGTAACATGGGTAATAAAGAGAAGATAAATAAAAAGCTTTTACTAGAGTATCGAATTTAAAAATAAAACGTGGCATATTATAGCGAAACAAATACCTTATAAACTGGTACATTTCACGCGTTTAAAACGTCTAATTTCAATTTCAAGTTGAGTTTATGATACAGAAAAATTAGCGTGTTCCGCTAAATGGGTGCACCCATTTAGCGGAACACGCAATTCTACGGAGTTTAGGTTCAAAAAAGGTTTTAAAGGGCCAAAGTCTGCTGTTTTTTTTTATATAAGCCTAAAGAGTATGCTCTACGCATTCATATGCAGTTTAAATTGTGAAAATCTGTTGAAGGGTTCTCGAGATACAGACCGATATATGAAGACAGAAATGCATATTTTTGGACACGAGGTTAAAGGTTATCTTATGTATTTTTTTTATTTACACAATGGCACCAATTTTCATGTAAAAAGGATTTTGCATCACATTTATTCTCATATCTTTTTACCAACAAATGACATGTTATGAACCTGAAATTTTGCCCAAGCAAATTATGAGAACAGAAAGGTGGTTTATAAAGTCGTACAAGGACTTCATTTACCACTAATTAACAGCATCTTATTTGCATTATGAATTACATTCTTATTAGAAAAGGCAATCTATGCCTAATATTTACACATATGCCTTTTTGTATTGAGGTTAGTGAAAATAAACATGATAATCATATGGTTGTACAGCAATAGAGTCATGTTGACATATACAGGCGTTCCAGAAAAAAACGAAACCGAGAATTGTCGATGTTTTATCATAACTTAGTCATAATTATAATTGATAAATGACACATATTTGTAAAGCTTAGATCCTCTTCTTTCATTAATTTGATGCAACTCATAATGATGCATATTTCACGCATGAGTGATTAAAATTATTTTGAAGAGAGGAAACCAAAAAGTCATTTGGCAGACGGTATCTGATTTTCAACTGAGAGGTTATCACATTTCTAGGATTTTCAGTTTCTGCCCTTTCATATGACACCTCACTCAGGAAAAATGAGCAAGGAATAACAAAGTTCTGTTTGTTTTTAAAAGTAGTGCCTGCATTTCCATAATGTGATTTTCCCTTTGAAATTCAGATACCGTCTGCCAAATGATTTGTTGGTTCCCTCTCTTCAAATTGATTTTAAGCACTCTTGCGTGAGATATGCATCATATAAGTGCAACAAATGAAAGTAAAGGATCTAATCTTTACAAACACGTGTCATTTATTAATTATCATTGTGATTAAGTTATGATAAAACATCGATAATTCTCGGTTTCGTTTTTTCTGGGACGCACTGTGAAATAATTAGTGTACAGAATTTGCATAATATTGATTAACAGTGAAATCTGATTCAACGGATGTCTGCAAGACTTATCGAGTATCAATTACCAGTAAAAAGGGTTAAAATGTAGGTTATTGCTATAGACGGACTTGGATGTGTGAAATGTTACCAACTTCCATGTGTATAGGCCTACATGTAGATATAATTAGAAGTATGCATAATTAATCAGTAATTATATGCCTGTGTGTCTGTATAATTCAATTCAATTCAATTCAATTAAGCATTTATTAAATTCCATAATAAAAACAGTAACATCAACATTCAGTAAATATAAAAGAAATGCTACTTATACATAATTATTATTATATTTCGGCTCGAGTTACTAAAATAATAAAATATTGACAGTAAAAAATAGGAATTTGGTTGCTGTATAAAAACCCTAGTCGGTTTGTTTGGAAAGCCACCATAAATAGTAAAGTTAGTAAAAGAATCATACAAAATGATATATGAATAAACAATAATTAAAAAAATTAAATAAAAAAAAGAACCGAAAAAACAAAACAAAACAAAGTAGAAGTAGGCCTAATACAGAGCTACGTAACACATGTCTTACATTTAGGTAGTCATTTGAAATCATGAAAACGTTTTGTTAATTCATCAAATTCTAAACAAATTGTAAACAAACAGGAGAACCTCCTAGAAATCCAAGGCTTATCATGAAATGCTGGCAAAAGTCACAGTTCTTAAAAGATATCCTGGCAAAAAGTATACACCAAATCGCACGAATTGAGTTTTAAAAATTCGTTTTTCTTCATCTTCGGAGGGGGGCACACCCCCCCCCCTCACATCCGGCTGGATCCGCCCTGTACTACACTCTTAAAACTGAAATGGTAAATCACCATTTAAAAGGGCCGAGGAGTGACAACTCTTTCAAAATGGTAGATTAACACTTTGAACATGCTGGATCCAACACTAACGTTATAGTGTTGGATCCAGCATGTTCAAAGTGTTAATCTACCATTTTGAAAGAGTTGTCACTCCTCGGCCCTTTTAAATGGTGATTTAACATTTCAGTTTTAAGAGTGTAGGGGTGTGTGCTCCTTACCAGTAGCTACGCCATTTACTATAAATAAACTGATATTAGAGCCAACTGGACAAAGAAACAGAGGGACACGATTGGAGAGACAAAAGCGGCGAAGTGACAAAATGGCTGCCTTCCGCCAAACTACATCTTGCTCTTTGGGGATTCCGATGATAATATGATTCATGGACAACCATATCAGATGGAATGCAATCAGGACTCGTACAACCTGTGAAGAAAATGAAAAATAATTATCATTCATAAATCAATGTTCAATTGGAATGTTGTGCACTTTCAAGAGACCACGACGTGGATGCAGGCCCTTTATTTCGCTTCATTATTTCGTTCCAATAGTATGACCCTAACATTGATGCGCTTGTAATGTGCTTCTTAAATGATCTAAATTATTATATCGAACACATTTTGTAGAAACTCAGTTAAAAATAATTTACACAAAAACAATGCAAAAGTGCGTTATGTGGACAATGTTATTCATAAATTTTTGGTTTAAACCGTCGCAGCTGTAAGTGTTCAAAGATGACTATTCATTTTGCACCGTTGCAGAAGCCAATTCACGGTTAAGTGGAAGTGGACCCGTCATTTACCCCCAAAAGAAAAATCAAGTCTACACCAAAAATGTGCTACCCCTTTACAATAAATAAATGAATAAATAACTTCTACCCAAAATGTGCCACCCTTTACCCCATTCGCCAGGTTAGTAAGTCGGTGAGCCTCGACGGGCTGGCACGACTGGACTCGTTAAAATATTAATCTGGACAAAAAGAAATCATTTCGGGGAGGGGAATGTTGAACTTATAGTAGCTCTCGAACGTTTGGACCCGCCCTTTCCGCCCCTTTCCACCGTTGCTCTTTGGTGGGGGTGTGGGGGGGGGGGGGGTATCAAACGTTAACATTCTGATACATACCACTGTTTGCTAAGGCATTGTCTAGTTCGCTTCTGAGAATTTCTAAAATATTTGAAACACCTTTGGAACCCTGCAAAAGATAAAATGAATATAATTATATCAGTTCTCATATTTCTTGTTGTTTTCTGCTTTTGAATAAAGTATGAACTATAATATTATCTACTATAAATAAAAGTACAATCTCGGTTTGTTTGAAGTTAATTTGGACGTAATGAAAATTGTAAAAAACATGTTGACATAACGCATTTTGTATGGTGTAATGGAGTCTGTTTAGCATAGCAAGAAATCAGACTGTGTTGAAAGTTGTTATATTATCAGAAAACAACGTCCCAT